>VSMD01035025.1:0-58550 GCA_008750895.1 Mirza zaza
TGGAGTACTATTCAGCTCTAAGAAACAATGGTGATATAGCACATCTAATATTTTCCTGGTTAGAGCTGGAACCCATACTACTAAGTGAAGTATCCCAAGAATGGAAAAACAAGAACCACATATACTCACCAGCAAACTGGTATTAACTGAGCAGCACCTAAGTGGACACATAGGTACTACAGTAATTGGGTATTGGGCAGGGGGGAGGGGGGAGGGGGGCGGGTATATACATACGTAATGAGTGAGATGTGCACCATCTGGGGGATGGTCACTCTGGAAACTCAGACTTGTGGGGGGAGGGGGAGAAAAGGCATTGTTTGAAACCTTAAAATTTGTACCCCCATAATATGCCGAAATAAAAAAAAATGGGGAACACTGATGTATTGTATTCTTTTTGTCCTTTTCTACCTCCTCCTTTCTGCTTCTCGAAATATGGACCTGACAGCTGAGTGCCATCGATTTTCTTAGATGGTGAGCTGACCTTGAACATGGAATCCTAGTTCTAACAAGGACGAACAAGGCAGAAGCAACCTAGGTCTCTCATACGGTGCTTCCACTCTATTCCTAGAATTCCACCTCCAAACAATTTATATATGAGAATAAAAACAGACACATGTACATAGTGTGGTATTTTGGCATTTTAGTTGTGTGCTGCTGAACCTCACATAATACAATTTGCTTGTGAACCAAGCTGTGGGACCCATACTGTGTTTGATGAGAGAAGATTTCAGAACCCCCTGGCCAGTTGTAAAGTATAAATACAACCTCCCTGCTGTTTGTGTTGTCTCCAGGCTTTCTGGAGATGATAAATCTGTCCCTGGATCCCAAGACCTATGGCTTAGACAGCACTCTTTGTTGTCTTTCCCCCTAATGTCTGTGCAGACATCTGCTTTAATCCAGCTCTTGTGTTCTTCTTATATGGAATTGTCCATTGTAATGTCTATATGCAAACTTTTCAAGTACTCTATCCTTTCCCCGTGAGCCACTTGAATATATTTTAGTTATGTTTTATGTATAAGAATATTAATTAAAACAATTGATATTGAAGACCTACTATGTTTTCTGCTACGCTTTGAACCTAGGGGAGAAAGATAAATGAGACATATTTATCTGGCAGATTCAATCTCTCTGTTCTTCCTTAATTAATGCCTTATATAGACCCTTAACACATCTATTACATTGTATTAATATTAGCAATAATTAATGCAGTATTAATCATTCTATCAACTTTATTAATATTATAAATTAATAAACATTAATATATTTCTTTCTTATCTAATACATTGCGAGATCCTTGTAGGAAATGTATTTGGATATCATATTTGACCATTAAAAACAGTTTGATAGACAAGTGCCAGAAACTTCATTCCAAGTATAAGATTCTTTATGTCCAAAAGTATTATGTATATAGGAAAAGAAGGAAAAAGTTTCATTTTAAGAGCTTAGATTCAATATCATCAACAATAGAAGTAAAAGATAAAATACACAGATCATATGGCTTCTTGAAAAATAAAATATGGAGGGAAAAGGAAATAATTAATGCTTAATAAATATAATCATCTATGTCTTCCCTCCTCCAAACATTTCCTATCACCACTCTGAGCTAAATTTGCTTATTTTTAAATGGATGGAAATAACTGCACTTACCTTATAGGATATTTCAGTGGGATAGAATTAAATAAAGTGGCACAGTGGTCAAAATGTGCTTTACCAATTCTGAAGCATGTGAGTATTTTGATTATCATTTAGAATTATTGTCCCCCATTGATTTTCCTAAGTCATAGAGCGAGTCAACGTAAACTATGCATAAAATTCAATCCCCTTGACTCAGAATTCAGTGGTTGTTAGGATTGAAGAAGAACATTTAGGTATTTATTATGGTTACATCAACAATGAATTGCATATATATTCTCATTTCCTCGCAAAGGAATTATGCTCACAACGTTGGCACGAAAGGATGAAAAGTTATCCAAATACCCAGCTGATGAACTCTGCTCCAATATCTAGAAAATTGCCTAACAGAGTTGTTTTCAGAACATGCATCGTATATTGCCTGGAGAAAAAGAAATTCCCAATTTAAACCATAAAACTCCTGGTTTTAGAGCAATAGGGCCAGAAGAAATTTAGTTTTGCTACAGAAAGTAATTGGGTCCCCTCCCTGAGTACAGCACAGGTCCCCAGTGCCATATATTGCTCTGTCTCAACGCCTAATAACCTTTCCATTTGCCGGGCCAATAGAGAAAAGCAGGAAATGTTCCTTCCCAAGTTAGCTAGAACAGATTATGATTAATGAGACAATCCCTTATGTAGTTCCAGTAGTTCCCCTAAAGAAATTATATTGTTTATTCACATCTGACTTCATATTCCAGAATCAAAATTGTACTTCACTTAGATGTTATGGAGGCCTTAGCTGGTGTGGTTCCTGTCTGTATATTTTTCTGGTAGAATATAAGCATAGGCAGGGACTTTCAGGCACATCATAAAGTTCAATAAATACATGTGGGATGAATGAATAAACAAACACCCACCTTGAGGGTAGGGTCTTCATCCTCTTCACTTCTGTATCTGTCTTCCTCTAGCCATTCTCTTGTTCCTGGCATAATACCCACATAACATGGAAGAAATAATTGTTAAATGAAAAGCAAATCAAAATTGCTTTACTCGGGAGGAATGTACAAAAGAATTGTAATGACCATGCTCTTGCTCAAAAGTGCTGGGAGAGGGAGAGAAGAGTAGATGTATTATCATCTCAGCAAAATCTCAAAGTTGCTTTTCACCTCTAAAGGGCGAATTCGGCATGATGTAATTCCCAGACTTGTGTATCACAGGATGCAAGCTCCTGAGGCACATGCAATAGGAAGCAACAGTTTTAATAATGATTTTTTTTAATTTAAAGGGGACTTTGAGTAACATCATAAACAGAGACTATTTTTCCACATATGGCTACAAAGATCTAATTTAAGAAATAAAAATTCCAGCTCATGCTATTTACTGTGTGTCAAAAAGAGAGCTCAGTCCCTTTTTGCATTATTTTACTTAAGCCTCAGAGCAACCTTCTCATGTAGATGATTTATGGAAAGCTTCTTCCAACAGAATTTCTAAAGGATGAACTTTCTATGAACTTTATCTCTAAACCAATGTTTATGAGATTTTCTTTTCTTTTGTTTTTTAACCACAGTGGTGTCCTGGATGAAAGTGATACCCTTGAACTTGGACTATTGCTCTTTTCCTGACAATATCCGGCAGCAGCTGACTACACAAGCTAAGCAAGCTGTTATGGACTGAATGTTTGTGTCCAAAATTCATATGTTGAAATCTAATACCCCACCCAATGTGACGGTATTTGCAGATGAGGCCTTTGGAAGTAATTAGGTCAGGAAGCGAAGCCCTCATGAATGGATGACAGCCCTTGTAAGGCCAGGCCAGAGAGTTAGCTCTCCCTCTGTCTCCCATGTGAGGACACAGTGTGAAATTGCCATCCACAACTCAGAAGAGGGTCCTCACCAGAACCCAGTAAGCCATGATGGCACCTGATCTCAGACTTCCAGCCTCTCAAACTGCAGGGAGTAAACTTTTGTCTGTAAGCCACCAAGTCTATGGTGCTTTGCTATAGAAGCCCACGAGCACCAGATCCATCAAAGCCCGTTATATGCAGGAGCCACCAAATGGGCAGGTCTCTGTCACACAGAGGGCCGCATTCCCTTTTTATATCAATGATCAGATGAAAACATTGTGCTTTTTATCAGCTAAGAAAATGTTTATTTTCCTATATCTTTATTTCCATCTCCATTTTTCTTTTTAAATTTCTCTTATGGCATCCAACACACGTCCTTGATTTCTTCTACAAGGAGGCACTATTATTAGTAATTCCATTTTACAGATGAGGAAATAGAAATGCAAAGAGGAATTTAAGTAATTTACTCAAGAACACATAATTATTAAGTGTTGGACTCAGATATAGGAAAACAACTGTGGGTTCATGGAAAAGACTAACAAGAGATGTAATTTTGTCCAACTGAAATGGAACACAGACTACTATTCTAAGAAAATCTGATCAAGGTTTGTTTGTTTATGACATTTTCCCTCTGAAGAAGAAATGTGTATGATTGTCAGAGTCTGGCCATATCTGTGCTATGGAGTATATTTTTTATGATGTAAACAAAAAAGTATAGCTGAAGAACTGAGTTGAAAAGTGTCTCCCAAAAGTTTATGTCCTTCCCAGAACCTGAGAATGTGACTTTATTTGGAAATAAGGTTATTACAGATATAATTAGTTAAGATGAGGTCATACTGCAATATGACGGGCCCTTAATCCAATGTGACTCATGTCTTTATATGAAGAGGAGAAGAGAGACACAGCAGAGAATGTCACATGAGACAGAGGCAGAGACTGCAGTGATGTGCCCACAAGCCAAGGAGTGCCAAGGAGTGAGGGCAATCACAGAAGCTAAGAGAGAAACACAGAACAGATTTTCCCAAGACCTTCCAGCAGGAATGAAACCTGCCGAAACCCTAATCTGGACTCTCAGCCTCCAGAATTGTGGGAGAATAAATTTCTGTTGTTTTAAGCTACTCATTTTGTGATGCTTTGTTAAAGAAACACTAGGAACTACAACTGATTTAACTACTATACAACTGATTTAACTAACTACTATACAACTACTCAACTGATTTAAAAAGTTTTGTCCACACAAAAACCTGCGCGCATTAAAGAGAAATGAGCTATCGAGTCTCAAAAAGACAGGGATGAAACTGAAATGCATATTGTTAACTGAAAGAAACCAGTCTGAATGAAGAAGCTACCTACTATATTATTCAAAGTATATGATGCGTGGAAAAAGCAAAATTCTGGAGTCAAACGTATGTTTAGCTTAATATAGACAGAGATGGCTACATACATAAATATTTATGGACACACGTGAATATGAACAGGTTAGTATACACACATATATTTCTCTGTCAGTGGAGAGGGTTTAAAAGCAATGACATTCCAATCACAGCAAGCATACCTCAGGCCCATATCCACTTTCCAATACCATGCTTCAGGAAAAAGAATCAGGGCTCTTTAAAGAAATGACTGCTTTTAGCACTGGGCAGGAATTCTACAAGATGAGTCTGGAGCATTCTGGTTTTGTCAGAAAGTAAAATAATGCTCAAAAACAATTCTGCAATTATGTTTACATGTCAAAAGAAGACAGGAGCCAAGTGAAAAATAATTCCCCAAATTTGAAGAACAGAATACATAAACTAGTTTGGGATTATAACCTAAAGTATAAAATAAAAATCTGTGAGCTCATATAAAGTAAATAAACAAACAAATAAATAAGGAGAAGAGACAAATTCCTTGAGCAAAAGAATTCCAAATTTAGCAACTCCCGCGTTGTTCATCAATATTTGAAACTATAGTTAGATTGGAAATTGGTTATTTTATATATTATCCTAGTTCACACAGTGACTTCCTAATGTTGCTTGCTCCAAGATTGTTGAGGTCTTTTCTGACTAACTTTATACTAACCCTCTATATTCACTTAATAAATATTTATCAAAGGAATGAATGAACGATTGAATCAATGAGTGAATGGAACCCTAAGTTATACATAAGTTCATACACATAACTTTACATTTATAAACCAGAAATAATATTTCTGCTCTGGAGGAAAACATTTAAAATGAACAAATTCCCTCAAATGGTAGAAATAAAGGTGATTAGAAAAATAAAGATTATAAAAATTATATACTTTACAATAGACAGATCTGGATGTAGGCAAGACCTAAATTTAAGATCGAGTCCAAACACGTAATAGCTGTTTAACCTTGAAGAAATCTCTTACATCACTGAGCTTCAGTTTCTTCTTCTACGGAAGGAGAAAATAACTTTTATCATCTCAAACTCATAGGGCTGCTGTGAAGATCAAATGCACTCATAGATGTGAACATACACTAAAAAGGGAATGCTCTATGACAAGTAATTATTGTTTGAGTGCATTGAAGTGGGAAAAATGCTTGACTATGAATAGGAGGCAGTGCCGAGATTAAATAGGCCAAGAAAGATATTAAGTGAAGAACTATTTTGAATAAAGATCACATAGATGAACACACACATGCCTGCGAATACATCAGGCCCATAGTAGCTTTTCACGGGATTCTCATTGGTGGAGCTGAGGTTGGCAGGGCTGTATGCTTACAGTGTTGTGTATCACACTCCCACCTAAGTAGGGCACTGTGGGGACAAGGGGCAAGCGACAGGGCTACAGGATGTGCCAGCAGAATGAAGGACAAGAGACACTGTTAGGTCTAATGTCCATTATCCATCTCACTTGGATTTTCCCTCATGAGGAAGGAAGCCATCATTTCCCACCATCATAGCAGATCGTGCGAAAAGGTTTAAAGCATTTTTAACATGGGACAGTAATGGAAACTACTAGGGTTTGGGGGGTCACAGGATTTGGGGAGAGAATGGTTTCTGCTAAAGGATGGCCAGGTGTGTCCTGGACATGGAGAACAGGGGACCTTTGAGTGATGTATAAATCTTTGTCTTACAACCCAGGCATAATATGCTTTTACAAATTAGTAGTTCTTATATGTTATTTTACCTTTACAAACATTTAAAGGCACAGAAAACACTGTTATTCAGAATGTATTCTGTCAAAGGGAATATCTTCAGTTTTTAGGGAAAAAATAGTAAACACAATAAACATAATAATAAAAGATGCTGCTGTCATTTACTAAATGCTACTAAGTTCCAGATACTCTATAAGGTGCCTAACTTCACTCAGTGCTAATCCTAGTGGCAGGGCAGGGTAAGTGTCCAATAACCATGTAAAGATGCAGAAACTAAGATTCAGAGAGACTTCATGCAACATGTTAAAGGTCACTCAGTAGGTGACATTCTTTCCCTTATACCACACTGACTCAAACATTATTTTGAGAGGGTTGGTAAGGCATATTGTGACTACCGATCAATTTTGTGCTAAAATTCTGGCATGATAATGTGAAAAGAATTAATGTTTAGAGATCACTTATGTTCTGAACATATTGCACACCTGTTTATCATTTTCACTACAAAGCAGTACTTTGAGGTCCACGTCATTATATCCAGTGACACATGAGAAAACTGAGTATATGACGCATTTTAGGAATGTGGTCTGTCCTCCTGAGTATGCACTGCTTGGCGGGAAACATTTTAGTTTTAGCTTCTGCCAGAAGCTGATTTTAATCACCTGGACATTCTACGCTACTGATGCTCACTACAGCGTGGAATCGCTGCTGAATTTTAACTCTCTATTTGACATTCTATGTCCATTGTATTTCTTCTCTGCACATGAATAATTCCTTTCAAATGAGTGGCGATTAATATTTCTCATAAACTTTTAGTATCTTCATTTACTTACAAATGCATGTGTGGTTTGGCCAACTTTTTGCATAATTGTATAATAATCACCTTTTGCTTCTTTCCACATGCTTCTCTGTAGTGAGCAGCGTAATCCTGTTTCTCTTTGGCAAATAACACTTTTGTTTGGCATTGTTAGGCTTGGCTTTCTATATCTCACATAGCTGAACATATGAATTGTACAAATAATGATTGAAAAAAGTCCTATGACTGAGACAGAAAATGCAATGATGTCCGTAACAGAAGACCTATGTACATATGAGCAGAATAAAAGAAGAAAGCAAAATAAACACAGGTTACATACATGGTTACATACAAACATGCATACTTTGTTTTAGTAAGTACTTCTAAGCATTCATAGGAGGAGACAAGCATCAGGGAATCTGACAACCCCAAGTACCCACTGGCTCCAATCTCTTTCAAGTGCCTCAGGAAGATCCTTTCAAGTCTGCTTGAGAGCTACAGAAAATGTTGCTGGTGACTTTTTTTAATAACACCATCTTGGAAGCAGCTTCAGCTTGATTTCCTGTCCAGCTGCTCTACCTGGGCTACATTCAGGACAGCAGTGACATGAGACTAACAGGAGGAAGTCAGCCAGAATTAGGCTCGCACCAGAGGAACTGTGTCTACAGCAAATGTGGGCTCAAAAGATCCATTCGTGCCTAAGCAACAAAGAGGCAATGCAGACCTCGTCCTAATTTGAGAAGTGTTGATACAAAATGACGCAGTCAACAAACAAAAATAAGAACCAGACGAGTGGTGACCGTAGAAATGAAGATGGAAAGAGCTGAGTGACTGACCTAATGATTTGTTCCAGATTAAAAAAAATAAGTGGTGTTTTCCGGGGATTAGGGGGTTGGCAGAGGGTAGACTCACAACTGAGGGATGCAGTGGGCATTGTGGAGGGGAGGGGCATGCCTCTGGCCCTTGCTGGGGGGAGGCAAGGATGTGACATGTGACCAAGATGTTTGTACCCTCATATTTTCCCAAAATAAAAAAAAATCAATAAAAATAAATCAATAAATAAAAATGATAAAAGAATGCATATACCAAATACTAAATATGATAAAATAATGTAGGTATTAAAATACTACACAGTGACAAAAAAAAAAAAGAAAGAAGATGACAGTTCTGAGGAGTGAAGAACACCACCCTGTCTCACAATTAGGAAGGCAAAGGGAACAATGACGACAGTAATGGCAATCTGACATGAAGTAACCTCAAACCTCCCAGTGGTTGCAGGAATCATGTGATGTGATATGCATTTCAAAAAACCTGTTTTCCCAGGCCCATCCTGTCACAGAAAAAAATATGTCGCATATTTGATTTTACGGTTCTGAGAAAGGATCTGGGAATTTGGAGAAACTAAGGTATTGGGTGAGAGAATAAGCCGAGCAGAACTCAGTTGGTAGTAGGACACTAGAAAGAACTGCTATCCAGCTGAGAATGTGTGAACAAACAGAGTAGGAAAAAACCCAGGTGTTAGTCTAAACCTAGTGGCAGGTCAGAATATGAAGGGAGAAGTAGGGGCAAGTTAGCGCAAACGGTTTTTGAAAACTGCTCTGCGTGAAGCACTGTATTGGGGAAGGACACTTCACTATCCCCCTCCAGGGTGGGGGGAGGATTCGCACAATACAGACACATATTATAACCACGCCTACATATTGAGCTCTCATCATGTGCTCAACGCCTTACATGATTGAATCCAACTAATCCACAAGAAAACACTAAGAGATCATTTGATATTCCTTACTTACGCCAGGTAAGGAAACTGAACTCAAAGAAGTCAGTCATTGAAATCACTTGATCGTCATTTCTACAATGACCACTGTCCAGTTCTAATTCCTATTTGCTGAGTATTGACCCCAGATCCACAAATGACAAGTGGTGGAAATACCTCAGCCCTGGACAGTCTGGTGTTGGAGTTTGTGCTCTTAACTGCAATCTTCTCTTCCTCCAGTACATGGGGAAGGTGATAGAGGAAGCACTGAGAGCCAGAAAGGCACAAAGGAGAGGGACTTTGCCTCTTCTTGGGGTGATAGAAGGCTACACAAAGAAATGGTCACTTAGTTCAGGTCGGTATACATCTGGTTAGTAGCAAAAGGGACTCAGAAAAACAGACGTGAGGCTGGATGAGGAAGACAATCATTCATCTACTTAGCCTGGAAGAGTGGCTTCATACTAAACCGACTCTTACCAACCAGCAAGGCCCCTCTAATCATTCAGCTGTCTGAGAATGAAAGACATAGGAGTGGCAGAAGAATAAAGTATCTTGTAGAAATTAATTTCTCTCATAAAGCTCTTTTTTTAAAATAACCTGCTCTTTTCCCATTGCCATCATTACCTTTACAATGAAAATAAAAAGAAAAAAAAGAGGGTGCCTCTGAGTATCTTTTAGAGCCCAGAGAGGGAAGACAAAGTATGATCTTAGTAGGTTTCCTATACCTGGAATCTTCCTGCAGGAGGCAATTTGGCAAAGGAAAGGAAATCAAGAATCTCCCTCCAGGCTACTAAGAAAGAATGACTCCCTACCACCCTGGCATCAGGGAGCCCCTTACACAGCTTGAGGCACCCAATCCTCAGTTTTATACTTGGTTCTGTCCTTAGCCTTGGTTCCTAGTTTTCCTTCAGCCCCTTGGAGCTCCAGCTCAGGAGCAATCATTCCTATTTGCTGCCATTCAGCCCCCAATGCCATGATGCACTGTAGCTCAGCCAGCTCTCCCAGTGACTTTGCTATCTCAGTCTGCTCAGGTCGCTGTAACAAAGTGCCATAGACCCAACAATAGAAATTTGTTTCTCAAAGTCCTGAAGGCTGGAAGTCTGAGATCAGGGTGCCAGCAATGTGGAAAGCTGGTGAGGGCCACCTTCTGGATTTCAGATGATTGTCTTATCCCGGGGTCCTCATATTATGGAAAAGAGAGGGAGGGAGCTCTCTGAGACCCCTTTTAGAAGGGCACTCTTCCTTTAAGGACAGCTCCATCCTCATGACATAAGCACCCCCCAAAGGCGCCACTCCCTGACACCATCACTTTGGGAGTTAAGATTTCAACATATGAATTCTGGGGGAGAATGTGCAACTATTATTATGATTATCAGAGTCTGGCACATGATCTTCCCTAGTCCTGCTCTATCCTTTGCACACATGTAGAGCAACTGTCAAAGTATAAAGTCCTTGGTGTCCATTTTTTCCTTTCACCCTCACCTCAGTACTATATGGGTCAGGAGAAGTAGGGATTCAGAGAAAATGATGTCTAGCATCTCTTGCTAATTGAGGCATCAAGATGAATTCCAGCGGGGGAGGTGGGGAATGAGCTTGTCATATGCTGTTTCAATGCTGGGTGAAGCCGAATTTACAACTTAAATTACCAGCACACACAGTTGGCACTTAGAAAGTACTCTGTAAAGCTTACCTGGATTCAATTGTCCTGTCTAGTCACTTGCAGAAATTGTTTTTTAAGCACACACACATGTTCACGTTACATACATGTTATATATGGTATATATACACATATATGCAATATATGATATATATTATACACACACAGACACATGTATAGACTCCTATAGGCTCCTTTATAGCATAAAGATCATGTCTTTTCTTTTTGTTTTTTGCATGTACCCTAGCTCAGTCTAAGGTGTAATATAGTACCTTAATAATATTTGAATGACCATTAATTTTTGACATATCAGTCTGACTATCAGCTCGAATTTCTTCCTCAATTTGCTGCTGATTTAAAGCTTTAGATTATGGATACAAAGTCTTTTCTCCCTAAATTTCTCTGTTGGTAATTATACATCTGTGTATTTTTTATAATTTATTTCCTAGTTTATTATTGATAAACTGTTCCTTTCTTCCCTCTACTTTGACTCTGGATAAAAAATTTTAAGTTCAGATTGAAATCATAAAAAAAAATTCTCAGAAAAGGATTTTTACTCCCCAGAGGAGCTATTATTATTTTAATTCATAATTATAATTACAGCAGTGCTCATTGGGATAATTCTTCAATACCCTCAAACGACATTTTCTATAAGCATGTTTGTTGTTGTTAATGTACCGTATATTCCTAGAAAGAGCTAAGCTATTAATTTGGTACATCTGGGTTTATTGCCAGCTGGATGAATTAGTTTCTGATACATTTAGATTATGTTTAATAGTTCATTGATGCTTAGCTGAATTTTAAAACTAGAATTGTTTTAAAATTATGAGGCACAGGACAGATTGGGAAAAAAATTGAAAGTTTGAATTCCCACATTTCATTTATTTCTGGCTTCCTTTAAACATTATAATTTTAAATCTGAATATATTATTAAGAATGACAGAAATAAGGTTAAGGAATAAGGGGATGTGTCTTCTACCCTGGATAAAATAGACATAGAATGAAATGAAGAGTAGCGTGGATCTCATAAACAGACCCTGAAACTCTGGGCAAGTCAAGCTTCTGGTACTCAGTTTAAATCCATGTATGATAAGAAAACAAGCAAATTCATCTGTATGCTTTTCTTTCTTCTTTTCCCTCATCTTTCTCTTCTTCTACTCCTTCCTTCCTTCTGTAACAATGACATCAAGTATGACTCATAAAATGTAACAAAATACAACTTTATTTAATCCCCTACCATTACTTTAAATTGAGTTACATAGGAATAATCTTTCCACTTCCAGGATGGAAATTTGAGCAGATCACATACATAGTTTTTAGGCCCATTCCTAAGTAATTACATAGTACCATAGACATTTTTCAGTCAAAAAACACATTCATATTTCAATATTTCTTTTTTTAAAATTTATTTATTTATTTATTTTAATTTTTTTTCCTAGCATATTGTGGGGGTACAAATGTTAAGATTAAGTATATTGCCCTTGCCCCCCTCTCCCCTCTAGTCAGAGCTTCAAGTGTGTCTATACCCCAGTTAGTGTGCATTGCATTCATTATGTATGTATATACCCATCCCCTCTCCTCCACCTGCCCGACATCCAATAAATGTTATTTCTATATGTCCACTTACTTAGGTGTTGATCAGTTAATACCAACTTGCTGGTGAGTACATGTGGTGCTTACTTTTCCATTCTTGGGATACTTCACTTAATAGAATGGGTTCCAGCTCTATCCAGGAAAATACAAGAGGTGCTATATCACTGTTGTTTCTTATAGCTGAATAGTACTCCATGGTAAACATATAACACATTTTATTAATCCACTCATGTATTGATGGGCACTTGGATTGTTTCCACATCTTTGCAATTGTGAATTATGCAGCTATAAACATTCAAGTGCAGGTGTCTTTTTCATAGAGTGACTTTTGCTCTTTTGGGTAGATGCCCAGTAATGGGATTGCTGGATCAAATGGTAGAGCGACTTGTATCGCTTTAAGGTATCTCCATATTGCTTTCCACCAGATTTCAATATTTCTAACCAATATTGGAAGGAAATGAATGTTTCATGCAGATATTCATTTATGCTTCATGCAGATATTCATTTCAGAATAAAACTTTACCTTCTTCCTTACTTGTGGTTGCCTGTAGCCTGTCTTTGCAGGGGGTTATCTGCTCTCTCTCAACTCTCTCCCTCTCTCTCTCTCTCCCCCCCCCACCTCAACTATCCTCTTACTCTCTAGTAGTTCTTTAGGATTGCATGGTTGTAACTTGGGACAGAAAGAGAGATAATATAATAAGACCTGTCTTACTTGGCTGGGTGGCTTTAGATATATACATGATTAAAATTGATATTCTTGTGGCCATACTGTGGGTTCTTTGAAGATTCCCTTTTTGGGGGTTCTCTCCAACATTTCTCTTAAGCTAGAGTAATGTATCTTTATTTCAGATCCTCTTTCTTTTTCACACTAAGAATTCATCCTCAAATTCTTGCCTTGAGGTTTTCTCGACCCTCCTGAATGGTTCTTCAGACAGGAACTGAGATGACCTTGTGCCTGCTCTCCACTCCTCTTGGCTTAAGTATGAGCCCAGGGCACACTCATGCTTCCTGGAGCCTCCAGTTCTGGAAGTGTGGGGAATCCCAGCACAGTAATCTCTATCCGGCTTCCATAGGCTTTAACTTCAGGTATTAATTAGGCACTAGTTCAGAACGTCTTACCAATATCTTCTAAGTCTCTCTAAAGCACCTTACTAAGTCTGGGGTGAAGGAGATGGCAGCCTCTTAGACCACACATTGTGGCAATGGCTCCCTCCTAAGAAACCTATGCATAATTCTCTCTCTTTCCCTGCTCAGATCCTATTTGTATAGTTGATAAGACTATTTTTAGTGCTGTGGAAATATATCATAAAATCTTCTTCCACCTTATGTATATGGTGATCTGATTATCAAATTTCTTATACAGTATATCTTGGGGGCTTCTAGATACCTCAGTTTAGATATCCTGTTAAAATCTCATCTTATTTTATTTATATGTCTTAATATAAAATTGAAAAAGAGAAAGAGGAATATTTAGTGCTACCAGAAGAAAATATATGAAATTCAAATTTCTGTGTCCATAAGTAAAGTTCAATGAGAACAAAGCCATGCTCATTCCTTCATATGATGTCTGTGGCTGCCTTCAGACAACAGTATCAAAGTTTAGTTGAGATGGAAACCTTACAACCTGCAACACCAAAAATATTTATTTTGTGGCTATTCACAGGAAGAAAAAATAGCCTACTCCTGATGTAAAGTATTGAAGTTTTAACAAGGAAAAGACTTCAACAAAGTTAAAGATTGATTCTGTTAATATTCCTATTGGGGAAAATATAATGGCTACAAACTTGAGGAAGTTACAAACTGTAAACATATTAACGAAGTCAACCAATGGAAAAGTGAATGTTATTTGAAACTTTGGGGCTCCAAATTAATAAAGAACCAAAGTATGGTGATAAAAAAGGAGTGTGTCTCCATCATCTCTAAGGTCTCTTTTTCACCTGTAGCATTCTAAGATTTTTAAAAAACATGTCCATAGGGATTATTTGTTAGTTGTTTTTCTAAAAGTAAAGAACAGGATTTTTCCCTGTCTCTCATATTATTTTGGTTTATTTATTTTTCATATGCTATCACATGTATTCTAAAAATATAAGTGAACATAATTCCCAGTTCTGACATTCATTTTGGAGACTTTACTGTCTGCTTAGGTATTTTGTCAATGTGTCAACAAATCATAGTTTTTTGTTTTGTTTTGTTTTCACTGTGAGCCATACAGAAATATCTCAAAATGTATTCTCCATATTAAGTATTTTTATGAACATTTGCCAAAGAGAATCTTTTAGTTAAAGGCAAAGGACAGGAAAATAAGTATTAAAAATATTAAAATATTATTGATTTTTTGTGAAACAGGTCAAAGGCAATACATATGACATCATTGGATCTCATTCAATATTTTTATAAGTACATATGTTATATACTAGATAACTCAGCAAAAAAAATAGTTATTATTTCTTATGCATTTCAGAATACTTGCTGTGGCTACAAAGCTAAGTAAAGAGTGGAACCTGTGTTTATATAATGTACATTTATTTTTTGGCCTAAGCAGGGGTTTTATATTTACCTACAGTGGTATTTATTTAAATTGAAATACTTCATCCAAGGAAAAAGAAGTATTGATTAAAAAAAAATCTACCAGTACATTTATGGAAGATGAACAGAATGCATTTAACCTTGAGGTTAGTAATTTATTACTCCACTGGCTTTGGTGTTTTTAAACAAGTTCAGTTTGCTTCAATTTAAGAGACACTTATTGAACACCTGACCTATCTCAATCACTGTGAAAATCAGAAACGCGCATAGACCCCACTCCCAGGAGCTCATGGTCTGTTGGGCCATTTTCCAGAGGCTGTCAGGACTCATGATTCTGGGCATATCAGACTTGCCTTTTTGGGACTGAGCATAGAACCACCAGACTGGAAGTTCCAACAAAAACCTAGAGCCAGTACAGAGGTGATTTGGAATCTGCACAAGAGCATATTTTAAAATAAATTCTATCTTTGGCAGCAACTTGGATAGAACTGGAGGGATACCCTAAGTGAAGTAAACCAAACAAGCCATCTTCTCACTTATAAGTGGGAGCTAAGCTACAGGTACATAGGGGCATATAGAGTGGCACAATGGACATGGGAGATAATGGGAGAGGGATACAAAGGACCGAAAATTACCTATTGGGTACAATGTATACTATTCAGGTGACAGATTCACTAAAAGCCCTGACTTCCCCACTATGCAATTCATCCATCTATCAGAAAACCACTTGTAGTCCCCAAATCTATTAAAATAATTTTTAAAAATTCTAATGTGATAGAAAACAGAACACTTTGTTGAGTAAATACATACATTAAAAAAAGACTTTTTTTTTTTAAAAAAAAAGGTAATATAACCAGAAATGCTCCTTTTCTTTGTTTTCTATTTCTGTTGGGAATGGTGATGCCTGCACTGAAGATGTTCATCTTGGTTCAGGAGACTCGATGCCAGAGCTGGCCAGGAAATACATGCACAGAATCTCCACTACAAGGATTTAAATGGGGCTCAGTAATGGCAATGATACTTAACACACCTAAGGATTGGTCCAAGGTCTCAGCTGGAACCTGTAGATGGTTCTATGGTCAGTCCGCCAAGGCAAGTCTAATATACCCAGCATTATGGGTCCCACTAGCCTCTGGGATACAGACTAGTGAAGAGAAGGGGGCTGAGGACTCCTTAACCTCTTCCAAAGCAAGGGATAGCCATGTGTTTTCCTCTCAACACCCTTCTTACCTTCTAATACCTTAGAGAAAGGTGGCAGGCCTCTCCATTCCTTCAAAATCAGACCACATAGAACAGTTTTTGCATAAAACTCTGGATTGACCTCACATGCTTCTTAGTCCTTTGATTTCTGTTTCTAGTGGGCTCTGATCTTAAAATCACTATCTCAGTCTTAGTTTGCCTCTACTGAGATGCAAGGGGGTGATTAAGCAGATATCATCTTCATTGTTTTGGTTGCCCTTTATGTCTTTGGCTTTAATAGCTTGCCTTGGCTCTCTGGTATTTGGTATCACCTTGTCCCATAGATCCACGTCATACTGAATTTAAAACCCTGCTGCATCATTTGCTCTCTGTGTTTACTTCCTCTGACCTACAAAGAGGATGATGACCTCTGTTTCCAACACTGGCTATACTAATCACGCCTCCCTACTAGTCATGTAATGAAATTGGGAAATTTGACTCAACTCACTAAGTTCTAAGAGACAATGACTTACAACATTTCTAAGGGACACGGGGTCCAATATAACAGGTCCAATATCACATGACCCCAGCTCTTGGTAAGTCATAGCTTGGGCCATGGGCCTTCCTCACAAGATATACATGTACCCTTCACTCCAGGAGACAGGTGTTTCGCGGTAAACCAGAGAATACTTGGTCCTTTAACATGTAAGTGATGATCCTGGATTGGCCTTCAGCCATGAGATACAAGTGTCCTTTGTTTTAAATTAGACAATTAATAATGCCCTAATGTAATTAATGATAATTAATCAGATTACCTCACGGACCTTTTTAATGGCAAAGGTGTTTCTGGGAAATGTTGTTGATTGACAGACAGGGCTCACTAGGCTCCAAATATCCTCTCTTTCTTACAGCTTGGCTCCCATTACACACCCCTATACTGCTGCCCTTGTATACCAGCTCTTTCCTATGACATGTAGGATGTATGTACCTTTCTGACGTCCTACAAAAGGGAGACCAGGTATCTCTAAGTTCTCTCAAACATATTTGAATAGCAGTACTTTCTCTTTGAAAATTAAAAGTTTTCCCTCTCAGAGGAAAATCTATTCTCATTTACATATACTTTAGTTTAATAATGGTGGTTAATCAACTTAAAACCATGGCCCTGGAAATCAAAAAAGAAAATAAGAAGAGAATGAAATGTTCATTTCAATGAAATGTAACTTAGAAAGTGAAGATAAAATCATGTTTTTTCAACTACTTCTATCATCTTTATCAAGCTCACTACACACTACAGGAGGATTTAATTTAGAAAGATAAAATGCATCGACTTAGTAGTGAGTCTTTGGGTATTTGACAGAGGAAAGAAGCCACTAATAAGAAGCTTGTCTTTCATAGAGGTTAATTCTCAATGGAGGGATTTATAGCCTGAAGCTCAGGCTTTGTGTCTTTGTCCCTCTCAAAACAAGTTAAGTAATGTAAAAACATTAATTAAAATCACAGAATATAGCTGTAACTTTTTGACAAATTCATTAAAATTGTGGTGAATGCTAGTGTGATTACAACCTACTATAAAAAGCTTTATTTCCTTTTTTTAATTCCCATCATTTCTTTTCCAAAAAAATTTGCTATTAAAATTAGTGAAAAAATAAAGCAGTCATTTGTTTTCCTTCTTTGTAGATTTTTATCATTTCTCAAATTGTCCTGGAAACGAACACACACTGCTTTTTAAAAAGAAAAAATAAATAAATAAGTATGTTTCTTAACTGTGAGAGAGAGTGTGTGTGTGTTTGTGTATTTGTCTGTGTGTGTGTGCATGAACACTCAAACATGGGGCAGAGAGGGTTCAATCATATCCCCTCCTACTAGCAAAGAGCCCTAGACATGCAGTATGTATGACAAAGCATCCTTTTCACGTCAGACGTAAGATGAGGATTACACCCAATGGTAATAGTCTTCACCAATGAGAACAGTTTGCTGTTCAAATTGTTTCCCTAATCTATACCTTATTTTACCCAGTTAAAAAAAAATATTATTGGTCTAATGTAGACTGTGCTCCCAGTAGGTTTTCACTATGCTTCCGTGGGACGTTAGTGATCTACAATGATCTATATGCTAAATATTTCTCACAGAAGTTTTTTTGTTTGTTTGCTTACTATTTGTGTTGGGAGTGGAACAGTAGGCCGGACCGGGAGAATTATTAGCAAATAGACGAGCTATTGCCCTATGGTCTTTAAACCTACATCCAGATGTTTCTTTATGACGTATAGTAAAAGATCACACAACAAATAGCAAACGGACATTAACAGAACGAGGAGGCACCTGCTCACACTCAGTTATAGGGTCTGTTTTATTCATTGAATTTTACGCTTAGATCATATATTAGATCATATATTTTATTTTATATTTTATATTATATATTTATATATTGAATTTTACGCTTAGATCATATATTTACGCTTAGATCATATATTTTCATATTGAGAAAGCATTTAAATTTAATGTTTCTAAGAATTTAAAGTAATAAATTATTTAATTTGATGCTAAATGTTAGTCCATATTATGGGTATTATGTAAATAAGTACATTGTTTATGGTGCTCAGCAGAAAATATTGAACTGCCTGCTGCAGTTTGAAATTCTGGACCAGCTGATTTCAAACTTTCCTTGCAGCTGCCCTCCTTGCATTCCAGAAGTATAATCTCTTCTCCTTTAGTTCTAATTTTAATTCTCTTCTCTTCTACTGCTCGTACCCTCAGTTCACGCGAGGCTGATCACATCATTGCTTTTAGAAAACAAGTATACAGGAGGGAAAATGACAAGGAATATCCATTCAGTATTAAAATTTGGAGAGAGAAAAAACATTAAATGTTATATATTCTATGGATATTTGATAAACATTTGTTAGAAAAAAATTATTGTGAAAGGTTACATGCATAAATATTTGATACCGGCTATTGCAAGATAAGATTTTACTATCATGAGGCTGGGTGATACAAAGGAAAGAGTAATGCTTAGGGCTTTGGAGAGACTTGAGTCTGACATTTGGTTCAGAGGTCTTCTGGGGAAGTCACTGCTTCTTAAGCCTCAATGTTCTCAACTCTACCATAGGAATAATGCTTGCATCATAAAATTTCTATGAGGATTAAATATGACCGCATATTGAAAGCATTCGGCCCAAAGATAGTGCTCAAAAATATTAATCTATTTTGATGTTATTGTCCAGTGTACCAATCTGTTTAGACACACTTAGAAGCATCACTTTATTCCACTTTTTCCCCTACCCTTTTCTTCACTGAATGAGTAATTGCGATTCTCTATCCAACCAGAATATTCACAGATGATTTGGAAATGGTGATGTCTCAGAAGAATAGTTTCAGCAGAATTATCTCCCCTCACGTCCTTACTTGTTGCTTCTCCTTTCTTCCTTCTATAAAGTGGATTTGGAACTATCTAAACTGAGTTCAAGGGAAAAAAAGCCTCTTATATAGGAATCAAAGCCAATTTATCCTTGCTCAATTCTCACAAGCCTCTTCTTACAAAGAAGCATCCCTCAGGGCATCTCATTACTCACTGGGATAATTGTTTCAAAAATCAAAAGCTGCATAATAAAGTTTTTAAAACCTTTATTTTTAGCAAGCTCATTCTGGCTTCATGGCAAAGGACAGACTGAGGCAGGAGAAGTGTGGAGGCAGACACACTGATCAGTGGGTTGTTAGAACACCCCACGTGAAACTTAATGAAGTTGTGAACCACACAGAAGATGCCAGAGAAATCTGAAGGAAATCTCAAACTTGCTGGAATGGAATTTAGGTAGAGAGGACATCAACCCACAGTAATATACATAATTAAGTATGAGAGTGTGCTTCTATATGTGGTGTAAGCTGGGAAGGGAGAGCAGAATGAATCTTTAAATCATGCTGCCAAACTAGGAATAATGGTTTCTGTGGATTATAAATAGAATTGCAGAACAATTTCAGACGAGTTGGCCTTTCAATAGTTAGTAATCCCCTAATGACTCACAGCCTGATAATGGCCAAACAGTGTTCTGGGAATCAAATTCTCTGTCTTCTCAGCACAAACATGAAGTTGTAGCTCTAGGAATACCCAAGAAATATTGTTCTGGCCTCCAAAGACAGCATTCATGATTTATTGAGTGCATACTATGTACTAAATGCTTATGTACCCTAATGACAAATGTATAAGCAGTAATTAGTTCCATTCTCTAGTTAAGAAAATTGAGACTCCAAATGCTGGAATGATGGAGTGACTTACTTAGGATTGTGCATTCAGTGATTGGCTAAGCTGGAATGTGAAACTGGGCTGTGTCTAATTGCAAATCTGCATATTTTAAATCTTACACAGCTACTAAAATTACATAGTAGAAAGAAAAGTATTGACTTGCATAAATCTTACTAATTGAAAAAACTTGATTATAAAACTGAATAATGTAATTTTTATAAAGTAAAAACAAAAAAAACCCAAGAATATACATTAAAATGCATAGAAAATTGCCTAAGAGTGGGTATACCAAAAAATTAAGATATTATTAGACAGTTAACGGTAGGTGATTTTTTTTTGTTCTAAAAGTTCTAATTGTTTTGAATGATTCTATATAGCTTGCATAATGAAAAATGATTTTATGTATTTCTAATAGAGTGTTTTTCTTGTATATACAGTTTCAATATTTTAATCATTATTAACATTAAACACTCAATAAATGTCTATTATCTTTTTCAATTAAACTCTTATTTGAGATAATTGAATATTCACATGCAACTAAAAGAAATAATACAGGGAAATTTTTTTTGTACCTTTACATGATTTTACCTAATGATAATATCTTGCAAGACTATAGTACAATATCACAGCCAGGATAATGACATTGATAAAATCTACAAATATCATTCCAATTTTCCTAGTTGTACTTTTACTCCTGTGTGTATGTGTGTGTGTGTGTGTGTGCATCTGTGTATTAGTACTATTATGTAACTTTATTGCATGGAGAGATTCATGTATCCATCACCACACAAAAACAGAGAAGAGAAGAGATGGAATAAGGTGGGATGAACAGAACCCTTTCAGCAATCTTCCCCTGCAGAAACATCAAATTGAACAAATATCCACACAAAAATGCACATTCAAAAGAGCTGAAGAAATCAGATGAAATATCATAGCACTTGATTTTAGCATAATAAGAAAAGATGCATTGAAGAGGGCAGGAAAGACCATTTTGTGTTGCCTAAACTACCCCTCCTTGAACCCCAGGCACAGCAGCACAGAGAGTGGAACAGCCTCCTTGGGGAAGGGAAAAGCAAGTGAGTGTAAGATTTTTCATTAGAATTTAATACTGGCCCCCACATGGTGGAACAAACATAGGACAGAGCCCCTGCGACCCTTGATTTCTGACCAGTGCCTATGGGGGAGCATTTAGACATGCCCCAGGCCACAGGGAACTTTACCACCCAGGTAGAAAAAAGCTGAGTCCCAGCCTACTTCCCCACCAGTTCACTAAAGTAGCATCAGGTCCTGAATAAATTTCAGTGGCAAGCAGGTGGTAGTGACCTCAGTCTTTGAGTGAGCCTTGGTAAGCACTGGTCTGAGAGGCCATGGGCTTGGGGAGTAACCCAGCACAATATAGCTGCAGTGGCCACAGGAGTTCCCATATCACCCACCCAGTCCTAACTCCAGGCAGTGCTTGGAAGAAGGAGACTTCTGTTTTGGGAAAGGAGAGAGAGAAGTGCAGGGGACTTTGCCTAAGAAACTAGTACCAGCCCAGCCACAGTAAAATATTGCAAAGGGCAGCCCTTTGTGACTGAGATACAGCTTCTAGACCTACCCTGGGCCAGAATGGAATCTGTGGTCCCTCTGGGATGGCCTTGAGACCTCACTTCACTACTGGATGATTAAGTGGCCTTAGGCCTTGAGTAAATAGCAGCAGCAGTCAGACAGTAGTGGCCACAGACCTTGAGTGAGTTCTGGTGCTGTGTTGGTCTGGGAGGCAGTGGGCTTTAGGTGTGACCCAGCATGGTATTATTAATAGCTTCAGAGCCCATGGGTATGCCTGTTTCACCCTTCCACAACTCCAGATAGTGCAGAGTACAGAGAGAATTCTTTCACTTGAGTGAATTAGAGAGGTGAGCAAGGGAGTTTGGAAACCCAGGAAACTGTCCCTTTTTTTCCCCAAGTCTATCAAGGTTGGAGAGCTAGGAACCTGTAAGACTTGCATCAAATCAGGGGTTAGGACACTCTCTAGTGCTGAAATGGCTGCAATGACTACAGGCTTAGTTAACTCAATATAATCTTCTTTGAAGTACAAGAAGGCTCTCTAAAGAAGAACAAGTACAAACAAGGCCAAAATGGAATAAATACCTAAGGTCTTCAATGCTCAGACATCAATACATTTCCACAAACATGAAAAACATTCAGGGAAATTTGACTTCACCAAACAGACTAAAAGGTGAGCCAATGTCTGACCCTGGAGAGACTGAGGTGTGTAACCTCTCAGATTGGGAATTCAAAATACTGTTTTGAGAAAGCCCAACAAACCTAAGAAAATATAGAATCAACACAGAAATTTATCAGAGAAATTTAATAAAGAGAGTGAAATAATAATTTTTAAATCACACAGAAAATGTGGAGCTAAAAATACAATAAATCTACTGAAAAATGCATCAGAGACTCTCAATGCCATAATTGATCAAACAAAAGAAGGAATCAGTGAAATTGAAGACAGGCTATTTGAAAATACACAGTTGGAGAAGAAAAAATAAAAAGCGAAAAGGAATGAATAACACTTAAAGATCTAGAAAATAGCTTTAAAATAGTAAATGTAAGAATCATTAGTCTTAAAGAAGGAGTAGAGAAAGAGTAGAAAGTCTATTTAAAGAAGTTATGACAGAAAACTGAAAATCTAGAGAAAGTTTTTAATATTCACGTTCATTAGGGATAAAGATCACAATAGAGATTCAACCCAGATAAGACTACCTCTAGGCATATAATAATCAAATTCCTGAAGGTCAAGAACAAAGAGAGGATCCAAGAGAAAAAAAAAAAAAAATAACATATAAAGGAACTCCAGTTATGTCTGACAGCAGAATTCTCAGCAGCCAATGTACCCAGGAGGGAATGGAATAACATATTCATGTTGTTGAAGTAAATAAAAATGATAATTGAGAAAACTGTAACTAGCAAAACTACCATTCAACATTATGGAGAGATAAATATTTTCCCAAACAAAGTGAAAGGAATTAATCACCACCAAACATGTCCAACGAGACTTGTTAAAGGAAGTTCTTCAATCTGAAATCAAGGGGCACTAAGGTGCAATTAGAAAACATTTGAAGGCATAAAACTCACTGGTAAAAGTAAGTAAGTGAACAAATTAATAATATTCTAATGCTGTAATTGTGTTGTGTAAATCACTCATATCTTGAGTATGAAGACTAAAGGACAAATCTATGAATAATAGTAATAATTATAACAATTTCTTAAGAGATAGGCAATATAAAAAGATATAAATCAAACAACAAAAAGTAAAAATGGAGAAGTGAAGGAAAAGTGTAGTATTTTTAGGTTTTTTCTTTGCTTGTTTCTTTTCTACACTTTGTAGTCAAAGTTAAGCTTTCATCTGTTTAAAATGACTTCTTGTATCTATAATATGTATTTTGTAAGCCTCATAACAACAAAACAAAAACCTATGATAGATAACCTAAAATTAAAAGTCAAGGAATTAAAACATATTACTATGGATACAAAATAAAAAGGGTGGAAAATATCCTATACAAATAGATACCAAAAGTGAACAGGACTAGCTGTTCTCATAATGGATAAAATAGACACTAAATCAACTATGGTTAAAAAAAAAAGACAAAGGTAATCATGATATAATTATAAAGTGATCAATTCAATGAGAAGATACAAGAATCCTAAATATATATGTACTTAACACAGGACCTCCCAGATTCATAAAACAAATTCTACTAGATCTAAGGAAAGAAATAAATAGTAACATGGAACTTCAACACTCTGCTGACAGAACTAGACAGATAATTTAGGCAAAAGACCAATAAACAAACAATAGACTTACATGGAACTCTCGAACAAATGAACCTAACAGGTACTCACGGAAGATTCTACCCCCAAACTACAAAATATACACTCTGCTTATCAGCACATGGGGCATTTTGCAAGATAGATCATATGTTAGACCACAAAACAAGTCTCAATAAATTTAGAGAAAATGAAATCATACCATGTATCTTCTCAGATCACAGCAGAATAAAACTACAAATCAATTACAAGAGGAACTCTCAAAACTACACAAATACATTAAATTAAACAACCTGCTGCTGAACGATCCTTGGGCTATTGATGAAATCAAGATGAAATAAAAAGAATTGAATTTAACAATATAAGCAACTCAAGCTTCCAAAATCTATGGTATACAGTTTAAGTGCTAAGGGGAAAGTTCATAGCTTTAAATGCTTATATCAAAAAGACAGAAAGATCACAAGTTAGCAACCTAATGTTATAACTCAAGGAACTAGAGAAAGAAGAACAAATTGTCCCTATTTGCAGACGATATGATCCTGTATATAGAAACCCTAAAGACTCCACCAAAATGATCCTTGAATTAATAAATAAATTCCATAAAGTCTCAGGTTACAAAATCAATATACACAAATAGGTAGCATTTCTATATACTAAGAACAGTCAATCTGAGAGTCAAACTAAGAACACAATATTTACAGCAGCTGCAAAGAAAATAAAAAGCCTAGGAATATACTTAAACATGTAGGTGAAAGATCTCTACAAGGACAACTACAAAACACTGATTAAAGAAATCGTAGATGACACACACAAATCATAAAACATACCATGCTCATGTACTGAAAGAACCAACATTGTTATAATGCTCATACTGCCTAAAGTGATTTACTCATTCAATGTAATTCCCATCAAAATACCAATGTCATTTTTGGCAGATCTAGAAAAAATTATTCTAAACTTCCTATGAACCAAAAAAGAGCCCAAATAACAAAAGCAATCTTAGGGGGGAATAAAATCAGGAGACATCACATTACCTGATTTCAAGTTATGCTATAAGGCTATAATAACTGAACAGCATGGAACTGGTAAAAGATAGAGGCACAGACCAATGGAACAGAATAGAGAATCCACAAATAAAACCACATATCTATGATCAACTGATTTCTGACAAAGCAGATAAAAACACACATTGGAGAAAGGATGCCCTATTCAATAAATGATGCAGGGAAAAATGGATAGGTATATGCAGAACAATGAAACAAGATCCCTATCTCTCATCACATACAAAAATTAACTCAAGATGGATTAAAGACTTAAATGTATGACCTGAAACCATAAACCTTCTGGAAGAAACCATAGGAAAAACTCTTCAACACATCAGCTTAGGCAAAGAATTATGATTAAGACCCCAGAAGCAAACACAGCAACAACAAAAATAAATAAATGGCACTTCATTAAATTGAGAATTTCTGCACAGCAAAGGAAATAATCAACAGAGTAAATAGACAACCTACATAATGAGAAAAAATATCTACAAACTATATATCCAATAAGAGGCTAATATCCAGGATCTACAAAGCACTCAAACAAATCAACAAGAAAAAAAACAAATAACCCCATTAAACAATGGGTAAAAAACATGAACAGAAATTTTTTTCAAAAGAAGATATACGAATAGCCAACAAACATATGAAAAAATGTTCAACATCACTAATCATTAGAGAAATGTCAATTACAATCACAATTAGTTTACTTCTCACACCAGTTTAAATGGTTATTATCAAAAAGATATATATATATATATATATATCAGGTGCTGATGAAATTGTGGCTAAGGGAGATTGCCCATACCCCATTGGTGGGAATGTAAATTAATGCAGCCACTATGGAAAACAGTATGTAAGTTCCTTAAAACACTAAAGATAGAACTACCACATGATCCAGCAATCCCACTGCTGCATATATATCCAAAAGAAAGGAAAGTCATATATAGAAGAGATATTTATACTCCCAAGTTTATTTTCAGCAATAGTCACAGTAGCCAACATGTGGAGTCAACCTAAGTGCCCATCAATGGATGACTGGATGAAGAAAATATGGTACATGTACACAATGGAATATTATTCAGCCATGAAAAGAATGAAATTTTGTTCCAAGCAACATGTTTGGAACTAGAGAACATTATGTTAAATGAAACAATTAAGGCAGAGAAAGACAAATATCACCTGTTCTCACTCACTTTGGAGAGCTATAGAGGTAGAAAATAGAAGAGCAGTTACCAGAAACTGGGAAATATAGGAAGAAAGGAGGGAATGAATAGAAATTGGTTAATGGGTACAAAAATACAGATAGGTAGAAGGAATAAATTCTAGTGTTTGATATCACAGTAAAGTGACTACAGTTAATAGTAATTTATTTTACATTTCAAAATAGGCAGTAGTAAGATTTGGAAAGGTCCCAACACAAAGGAATAAGAAATGTTTAAGGTGATGAAACTCCCATCTAAGCTGATTTGATTACTACATACTGTATGCTTATATCATAATAGCACGTTCACTCCAGAAATGTGTACAATCATTATCTGTCAATTAAAAAATCAACAACAGCAACGATAAAAATGCAGAATACTTCTATCATCACAAATCCTTGTATTGCCATATTATAATCACATCTGTCTCCCCTCTGGTAGTCCCTCACCCCTAACCTCTGACAACCACAATTTATTCTTCATTTCTATAATTCTATCTTTTAAAGAATGTTATGTAAATGGAATCATACAGCATTTGACCTTCGAGGAGACATAATTGCCTAGAGACACATAAAAGTTGTTGCAATTATCAACAGTTCATTTCTTGCTATTGCCGTGTAGCAATCCATTGTATGGATGCCCCGTAGCTGGTTTATCCATGTCCCCTTTGAGGGACCTCTGGGTCATCTCCAGTTTTTGGCTATTACAATAAAGCCACTTTGGATATTTGTATACTGAATTTTGTGTGGACCTACGTTGACATTTCTCTGGGATAAATGCCTTAAAGTTTAATGGCTGGGTTGTATGGTAAGTACATGTTCAGCTTTTTAAAAAGCTGCAAAACTGTTTTCCAAGGACTGTACTCTCTCACATTCCCATCAGTTATGTAGAAGGATTCAGTTTTTCCACATCCTTACCAGAATTTCATGTTGTTACATTTTCATTTTAGCCATTTTGTTAGATGTGCAGTGATATACAAGGCAGTTTTCAAAAAAATTTTAAGACAAACAAATTACAATGCTCAAGTCCGGCAGAAGAAAGGAAAGACTGTCCTTTTCATAGTGTGATTTTAGTCAGGTTAATTACATTTGCCATAGTAAATCCACTGTTTGGAATCTATCCTAAAAGTAAGAGACTCCTCTCATCCTCATTCCACACTCAAGCCACCTCCTATTATTTAGTGTACCAGGACAGTTTGCCAATACTTAAGGACAGCTCAGGTCATGTGAATGTCAGCCTCCCTGTGTTCCAGACAGTTCTCTTTTTTTAGTGCAAATAATTAAATTGGCATTCTGGTCCACAGGTCAGTATCTTTGGGTCAGTCTATGTGAAACTGTCTGGAAGATAGATTTGAGCTGGTGTACTGACAAGTCATTTTCTAAAAACCCACATGTATGAAGGCAAAACCTAGAGCCTTGTGATGTTTGCCAAAATAATAATGCACAATGCAAAGCTATGGCACCAGCCCCTCTCCTGCAAAATGTTCATCCATGAAGGCAATTAATTATCAACTTTTGCAAGAATTATTCAAGTTTATAGGTGAATTTTCCATTTAGAGAAACTTGATATCCATAAATGATATCCCAAAGTCTGAATTTTTTTTAAATGGAAATTCTTATTCCTTGAGACTAAGCTGGCTAATATTTAGTTCTTGAAAATGTTTATGATCTTACTAGCTATAAACTTAATGAGCTGAACACCAGGATTATCAGCAAAGTTACTTCTGTGTAGAAAGAAGTATGAAAACTCACTCATTTTCTTCAAATCAGATTAAAGGAAAAATTGAAATAAGATCTTCAAAATTCTCTCTTTCTCTCTCTCTCTCTCTCTCTCTCACACACACACACACACAAATGGAAGTGAATAAAATATTAGATTATTCCTACTGGAATTAATTAGAAGCCAATGGACAATTTCTTATCTTGAGCATCAAATATATTCAACCTAAATTTGGCAAAATTACACATAAAAACATAGTTTTGTGTCCATGAATGAAGAAGACAATGAAGAAACAATATCTCATTGGTTTTTCTCTCTGTTATTAGTAAAATCTGTTAATAATCATTGGAAGTCACATAATAATTATTTCTAAAATATTTAAAATAGAATTCATCAGATGATAAATTCTTTATGCTCAGTGCCTATTTCTTACTGTTTCTAAACCTCATTCATTAAAAACAATAATTAATGCTAACACTTTTTTTTATCAAATACTTTTTTCTTTTTTTAATAACCATCTTCACATGCATTAATCCTTTAAGCCCATGTAATCCTATGTCTTTGTTACTAAGATCAACCTTTCTGGGGAATAATAATTTTTCACATAACTTGTCTAGAGTCATATGGGTAGAGACAGAATCCAAACCCAAACAACCTAAACAATAATCACTGACATTTTACTGCCTCCCTGGGCCTGGTACCTTTCTAAATATTAGATAGATGCTATATACTTGCTCAATAATTATTGATAAGTATAAGCAACAGTTATTCCCAAACTTCTAAAATCTCGTTCCTGTGTGAGAGAAATGGGATATTATGGGGAAAAAAAGGCTAGAAATTAAAGCTAAAGAAACTGGAGGTGAAAGAAGAAAGCCTGTTTTGGAAATCAGGCCCCAGACTGTCCCCTGAGGGTGTGCAGATTATGGCTTCAGGAAGATGTCTACACGAGGTGTAGTGAGCGAGGAATCCAGCTTTGCTCAGCCTGTGTCAGCAAGAGGGAGAAGGGCACCTGTGTGGTGCAACTGCACAAGGAAGGTGCATTTTTTAAAAATATTTTTTAATTTTTTTTTTATTTCCACATATAATGGGGGTACAGATTTTAAGGTTTCAATAAATGCCCACAAGTCTGAGTCTCCAGCATGACCATCCTCCAGATGGTGCACATCTCACTCATTATGTATGTATATACCAGCCCCCCTCTCCCCTCCCACGTGCCCAATACCTTATTACTGTAGTACCTATGTGTCCACTTAGGTGCTGCTCAGTTAATACCAGTTTGCTGGTGAGTATATGTGGTGCTTGTTTTTCCATTCTTGGGATACTTCACTTCGTAGTATGGGTTCCAGCTCTAATCAGGAAAATATAAGATGTGCTATATCACCGTTGTTTCTTAGAGCTGAATAGTACTCCATGGTATACATATACCACATTTTATTAATCCATTCTTGGATTGATGGGCACTTGGGCTGTTTCCACAGCCTTGCCATTATGAATTGTGCTGCTATAAACATTCGAGTGCAGATGTCTTTTTTGTAGAGTGTCATTGGATCTTTTGGGTAGATGCCCAGCAATGGGATTGCTGGATCAAATGGTAGATTCACCTGTATCGCTTTAAGGTATCTCCATATTGCCTTCCACAGAGGTTTAACTAGTTTGCAGTCCCACCAGCAGTGTAGGAGTGTTCCTCTCTCTCCACATCCACGCCAGCATTTATTGTTTGGAGACTTTTTGATAAAGGCCATTCTCACAGGAGTTAAGTGATATCTCATTGTCGTTTTGATTGGCATTTCCCTGATGGTTAGAGATGTTGAGCATTTTTTCATATGTTTTACCTACTTGGTTAAGTATATTCCTAGGTACTTTAATTTCTTTGTTGCTATTGTGAAGGGAATTGAGTGGGCAAAGGACCTGAACAGAAACTTCTATCTTCTTTAGAAAAGTTTCTGTTCAGGTCCTTTGCCCACTTTTTAATAGGGTTATTTGAATTTTTCTTGCTGATTTTCGTGAGTTCTAAGTAGATTCTAGTTATCAGCCCCTTATCGGATGCGTAGGACGCAAAAATTTTCTCCCATTCTGTAGGCTGTCTGTTTACTTTCATGACTATTTCTTTGGCTGTGCAGAAGCTTTTTAGTTTGATCATGTCCCATTTATTTATTTTTGTTGCTGCTGTGATTGCCTTTGGGTACTTCCTCATAAACTCTTTGCCTAGGCCAATGTCTAGGAGAGTGTTTCCAACATTTTCCTCTAAAATTCTAATAGTTTCATACCTTAGGTTTAAGTCTGTTATCCAGAGTGAGTTGATTTTTGTGAGAGGTGAAAGGTGTGGGTCCTGCTTTAGCCTTCTATAGGTGGCTATCCAGTTTTCCCAGCACCATTTATTGAAAAGGGATTCTTTTCCCCAGCGTATGTTTTTGTCTGCTTTGTCAAAGATTAGATGGCTATATGAGGATGGTTTTATATCAGGATTCTCAGATCTGTTCCACTGGTCAGTATTTCTATTTTTGTGCCAATACCAGATTGATTTAATTACTACAGCTTTGTAGTATAGTTTGATATCTGGCATATTAATGCCTCCCATTTTGTTTTTGCTGCCTAGGATTGCTTTTGATATTCGGGGTCTTCTTTGGTTCCATACGAAGTGTAAAATTACTTTTTCTATATCTGTGAAGAATGCTGATGGGATTTTAATATGTATTGCATTGAATCTGTAGATCAGTTTGGGTAGTATAGACATTTTAATGATGTTGAGTCTGCCAATCTATGAGCATGGTATGGATTTCCTTCTGTTTACATCCTCTGCTATTTCCTTCCTCAGTGTTTCATAGTTCTCCCTGTAGAGGTCTTTTACCTCCTTGGTTAAGTATATTCCTAGGTACTTTAATTTCTTTGTTGCTATTGTGAAGGGAATTGAGTCTTTGATTTGGTTCTCAATTAGATTGTTGTTGGCATATATGAATGTCTCTGATTTCTGTGTATTGATTTTGTATCCTGAGACTTTACTAAATTCATTTATCAGTTCCAGAAGTTTCTTGGTTGAATCTTTGGAGTTTTCTAGATATAATATCATATCATCAGCAAACAGTGAAAGTTTGATCTCTTCTGCCCCTATTTGGATACATTTAATTCCATTTTCCTGTCTGATTGCTGTAGCCAGGACTTCCAGCACTATGTTGAATAGAAGTGGATATAGTGGGCAGCCTTGTCTGGTTCCAGTTCTAAGTGAGAATGCTTTCAGTTTTTCCCCATTCAGTATGATGTTGGCTATGGGTCTGTCATATATGGCTTGTATCATTTTTAGGTATGTCCCTTCTATGCCTATTTTATTAAGTGTTTGTATCATGAAAGGGTGTTGAATTTTGCCAAAAGCTTTTTCTGCATTTATTGAAAGAATCATGTGGTTTTTGTTTTTGCTTCTGTTTATGTGATGAATTGCATTTATAGATTTACGTATGTTGAACCATCCCTACATCCCTGGGATGAAGCCCACTTGTTTGTGATGGATTATTTTTTTGATAAGCATCTGGATTCGGTTAGCTAAGATTTTGTTGAAAATTTTTGCATCTATATTCATTAGGGATATTGGTCTGTAGTTTTCTTTTTTTGTTGTATCCTTTCCTGGTTTTGGTATCAGAGTAATATTCACTTCATAAAAGGTATCGGGAGGTTTCCGTTCTTCTCGATGTTGTGGAATAGTTTCTGCAAGATAGGTACTAGTTCTTCTTTGTAAGTGTGGTAAAATTCAGATTTGAAACCATCTGGACCTGGACTTTTCTTTTTAGGGAGATTTTTAATTGCTGTTTCTATTTCAGCTCTTGAGATTGGTCCATTCAGGAAGTCTATTTCTTCCTGGTTGAGCATAGGAAGGCTGTGTGTTTCTAGAAATTTGTCCATTTCCTCCACATTTTCCAGTTTGTGTGCATAAAGATTTTTGTAGTATTCATAAATTATATCTTGTATCTCTTTGGGATCAGTTGTGATTTCTCCTTTTTTGTTCCTGATGGAGCTTATTAGAGATTTCTCTTTTCTGCTTTTCGTTAGCTTAGACAGTGGCGTGTCAATTTTGTTTATTTTTTCAAAGAACCAACTTTTTGTTTTATTAATCTCCTGAATAGCTTCCCTGCTTTCAATTTCGTTTAGTTCTGATTTGATCTTGTCGATTTCACTTCTTCTGCTGGGTTTGGGGTTGGTCTGTTCTTTTTCCAGCTCTTTGAGTCGTTTCGTTAGATTGTCTATTTGTGATCTTTTTGACTTTTGGTTATAGGCATTTATGGAGATAAACTTTCCTCTTAGAACTGCTTTAGCTGTGTCCCAGAGGATTTGATAACTTGTCGTAAGGCGCATTTTTTAATTGGTCAAACAGAGACGTTTATAAAATTGACCCAAAGCTCCAGCAGCATATGTGCTGCAGAGGCTCCCATTCCACTCTCAGATTTAATCCAAACTCGCTGAGTGATCTTGGACAAACCTATTTTTTACTTCCTCCTCCTCCCATATTGGTACATTAGAATATGATTCTAGATATTGCATGTAAACTTGTAGAATGAGCTTCTTTTTTATGTAAAGCTTCAATTCTGTCTAGCAGTATTTTAGAGCAATTTAACAACAGCAAATATTGTTGCACACTGATGAAATTTCAGCCCCCACCAGAGAATCAGTTCTAGTCCTTGAAGGCAAAAAACAAAAAAAAAAACAAAAAAAAAGAAAAGAAGGAAGGAAGGAAAAAAGGAAGGAAGGAAGGAAGGGAGGAAGGGAGGAAGGAAGGAAGGGAGGAAGGAAGGAAGGGAGGGAGGGAGGAAGGAAGGAAGGGAGGGAGGAAGGAAGGGAGGAAGGAAGGAAGGAAGGAAGGAAGGAAGGAAGGAAGGAAGGAAGGAAAGAAGGGAGAGAGGAAAGAAAGAAACTATGGAGTGAAGACCATATTCTCTCAAAATTGTCACTCAACTGGGATCTGATCCATGAAGGGGAAAAGTATTAATGTAAGACTTCAGAATATTAGTTTTCCTTGCATTTTACAGAAGCAAATTCTCAATGAAAATTCACCAAGAACTGGAAACAAAAAGGAAAGATAAATCTTGTCTTAAAAAGTTTAATTTGTGACTTGAGGGCTTAGCAACAAATCTATCATAAAAAGATTTCATGTTGTCATTGTTTAAAGTTTCTCATATTAAATATGTCATCTCTAATGGTAAGAAGAGTAAATTTGAAATTGATTTTGAATTGAAGAAAATTGGAAGGGAACTTAGTGAAATCATTATGTTGTCAAGAATTCTTCACATTCTCAATAACTCAAAGGCTAATTATTCTGTTCTAAGATTGTTCAGATGTTGAGTTTGGCATCCTCTTGTGGCTTTTCTCATTTGACCACCTCATTAGTGTCTTCTTTGAAAGCTGTGCAGGGGAATGAAAACGATATTCTCTTCTGGCTTGGTGGGCAAAGAGGATAGGGCTACTGACCTCCACAAGAATTGGACATAGTCCAGTATTCTAGCTGTCTGTGAATTGACTGTACTTTATAAATCATTAGATGGAAACATAATTGCAATATAAATGCATGAACACATAATTTTTATAAAGGCATATTCCATCTTCTCTTAAAAAACACAAATAATATCCATAATCATTAAAAACATCAGTCATGTAGGGTTGCTCACGCCTGTAATCCTAGCACTCTGGGAGGCCGAGACAAGAGGATTGCTTGAGGTCAAGAGTTTGAGAACAGCCTGAGCAACAGCGAGTCCCCATCTCTTCTAAAAATAGAGAAAATTAGCTGGGTGTCATGGCACACACCTGTAGTCCCAGCTACTTGCTACTCAGGAGGCTGAGGCAATAGGATCACTGAGTCTAGGAGATTGAGGTTGCTGTGAGCTAGGCTGATACCACGGCACTCACTCTAGCCTGGGCAACAGAGTGAGACTCTGTCGCATAAAAACAAAAAAATGAACAAAGAAAATAAAATAAAAACTTATATAAATTGCATTGACAAATAAAGTTTCTAATTCTACTTTCTTCCTTCCTATCTCCGTCTCCCTTGGGCTACTAAGTTTTTAAAATGATAGTGCCTTGGGTTGAATAGTGTCCTCCAAAAATTCATGTCCACCTGGAACCTGTGAAATTGATCTTATCTGGAAATAGGATACTTGCCTATGCAATCAATCTAGATGACATCATACAGAGTTAGTGTGAATTGAATGACTGAGGTGAAGAGAGAGAGATTTTAAGACAGAGGAGACACTGAGGAGAGGAGGGCCATGGGGAGACGGAGGCAGAGATTACTGTCACACTGCCACAAGCAAGAACAGGATAGCCAGTAACCGCCGGAAGCTGCAGGGGGCAAAGAAGTATTCTTTCCCAGAGTCTTTGAAGGGAACATGGCCCTGCTGGCACCTTGATTTTGAACTTTTAGTTTCCATGACTGCAGGAAAAGTAATTTCTGTTGTTTTAAGCCACACAGTTGTGAAATTTTGCCATGGTGGCTCTAGGAAACTAGTAAAGATCGTATCTACTGATTTTCCCTTGAGCACAGAGGGTATTTTATTTTTTATTTTTTTATTTCAGGATATCATGGGGGTACGAGTGAGGCAAAGTCATACATAACATGCAGCACAAGAGTTTTTAAGGACATGAAGGTGCCATCTCCAAACCTTCTGGAAAAGGTCAATACAAAGAAATAAATTGATAAACACAGGGAGGAAGGCTCTGCTTTTGAACTGGATGGATACGGCACCATGTGTCTGTCTGTATTTCCACTCCTCTTAGCACACCTCTCTTTCTATGTTCTTTTGTTTACCTTGACCATTTATTACACCGTAAGCTCTAAAAGGCAAGGTCAAAGTTGACTTGCGACGGCTGTGTCCCCAGCACCATGTAAAGTGCCTAGTACACACTAATTGCCTAATAAATACCTATAGGAGGAAGGAAAGGAGGGAAGAAAGAGGGAGGAAACCAAACACTCTATAAACGAATTTGAATCTTCTTCCTATCAAACTTACTTAAAAAAAAAAAAACAAAAAAAAAAAAACAACATTGATGGTGTTAGGAACATGTAGAAATTCACTGCTGTGTTCACAGACTTGCTAATGAGCAATTCAGCCTTTTATTATAAAATGTAATTTACTATTTGTGGTAATAAGGTCATTAGATTTTACAACTTCTATTACATTTAACATTAGAAAAAGGAAATAATAATAGACTTTTAGTGTTAATAGGGACTCTAGGAATCATCTTTTTTTACCCTTTTGTTGTATAAGTGAAAAAACATAGGCCCCGAGAGAGAGATCAGGCGAAGTCCTATATCCTAACTCCCAGCTTTATGTCTCTCCTGCTTTATTATATTGTCAGGACACCAAGGGTAACATGTAGGAGATTCTACATTTACAGAATATAACTCCTAACCCTTTATGTAATTCCAGGATGCAACAAATTGAAGAATTGAATTTGAATAAAATCAAGCTTCTCCAAGTTAGCAGTGACAGATCATCAGAGTTCACAACACCGAAATAGTATTAGTGTTGGTATCATATATGCCTCCTAAAAGTGGGCCATGAAATAAGGCAAGACCAACTTCTGCCTCACTTAGCTTCTTAATCAAAATATGATAATATTTAAGCCTCCTGTTTTCTAATTTCTTACTTAAGATATTGCTGAGCACCAAATGAAACACTGACTGTTAATTTTTTGTAAAATAGAAAACCTTTTGTACATGTTCCCAGACCATTATTAGCTAAAGTTGGTTTTGTTTTTCTCTTTGTTTGTTTTGTTTTGTTTTTGTGACACAGTCCCACTTTGTTGCCCTGGCTAGAGTGCCGTGGCATCAGCCTAGCTCACAGCAACCTCAAACTTCTGGGCTCAAGCGATCCTGCTGCCTCAGCCTCCCAAACAGCTGGGACTAAAGGCATGCGCCACCATGCCCTGCCAGTTTTTTCTATATATTTTCAGTTGGCCAATTAATCTGTTTCTATTTTTAGTAGAGATGGGGTCTTGCTCTTGCTCAGGTTGGTCTCGAATTCCTGAGCTCAAATGATCCACCTGCCTTGGCCTCCCAGAGTGCTAGGATTACAGGCATAAGCCAACCCGCCTGGCCTATCTAAAGGTTTTGATGATCAGAAAATACTTCCCTGTTCTCCAGCCAGCCTCACTTCACACAACTCCTTCCTTGTTGCAGCACACACTTCATCTCCTGGACTCATGTAGAAATAGATTCTCTCTTTCTATTTCTTCATCCTCACCAGCGAAAACACCGTTGGTAGTGTTGAGCTAAATGTCATGTCAAGCTGATTCAGTCCTATATTTTTTTTCTAATTTAGAACAAAAATAAATGTTAGTTCACTGTGGCAGACGAACACTCTTCTGGCATATTAAAGAGATTGGCATCTCAAGCAAAGAACTGGCAGGATATTAAGATTTACAAAATAATTTGCTGAATAGACTACTTGATTTCAACATGAGGATTGTCAAAGTTGACTCCTTGAAAGAAAAATGATAATGGAGTTCACCCTGCAAACAACGATGAAACCAAACCTTATTCCCTGCATCAAAAATACCCTCAAACTTTATAGGAGCCAAATTTATTTTGATCAGCTTGCCTTAATAGCTGGCCCATAAATTTCCTCTGTTTACTGATAAACAGCCATAATTTAAATAACATTGGGATTCATTTTCCAGGCATTTTATTAGCTTCTCTGAATTGATTAATGTTTCATGAAGTCTGTTTGAGAGGGGGAGAAAAAGATAATGATTACATTTTTGGTGTGTGTGCTTTTTGTTTGTTCGTCATTGTGGTTTTAATGTTATAACTTTACTAATTTGTATCACAGTGCCACCTATTGGGCTAAATGAGCTTTTCTCATCGGGAGTCAAATTCAAAACCTGGATGGAACTGGAGACCATTTTCCTAAGTGAAGTACTGCAAGGATGGAACAACAAACACCACATGTATTCACTATTAAATTGGAACTAACTGATCAGCACTTGTGAGCACATACGGAAGTAAAACTCAACAGGAATCAAGCAGGTGGCAGGAGAGAGAACAGGATGGGTGAAATCACCCCTAACGGGTACAATGTACACTACCTGAGTGATGGGCACACTTACACTTTGACTCAAGCTATACAAAAAGAATCCATGTAACCAAACCATTTGTACCCCTGTAGTATTCTGAATTTTTTTTTAAAAAAGTAAAATAAAAAATAAAAACAAATATAAACGAAAAAACCATTCACTTCACTGGCTCCAAGAGGACCACCAAATTAGTTTATAAGAGGAAATTGTAATGATTCAAAAGAATATTCAACTTCAGCACAGCTTAAAGCTCTATAAAGAATACGGAGGCATAGGTAGTAAAAAAGAAATAACTTGAGATAGTGTAAATTATTATTATTGCAATGTCATAGTAAGATACTGTTTTATAAGAAAAATTTTATAGTAATGTTTCTAGATTTGGGATTCTCATATTTTCTTGAGAAATGTGTAGTACAGATGAAGGAAGCAAATGAGATTTGCAATGATCCAAACTCCCCCGTGACCCCAGAAATACTGAGGAGATGTCTGTCCTGGGTTTCTTTGCATCTTGTAATGACACCCATTGTAGCACACGCCTGCAAACAACAACAACAATGTGCAGTTATCATCAGCCTGCGTGGCTGTCTGCAGGACCATATTGCAGAGTTAGGAGGACAAGAACCATGCTTTTCCAAATCTGCATTCCAGCATCAGGCACACAGGTTGGCCAAGCAGTAGTTTCCAGAGAATGGGGAGAGTCTCACAGAAACATAGTTTTTAGGCCTCTCTGCCTCATCAGCATCATCCTTCCTAGTTTATAGGAAGAAAAGTACTCACTGGTAGATAGAGTGGCATATTCAAAGAAGGCAATCATTACAAATCAAGTTTGGATAATGTTTAATGTCACCCTCACCTATATGAAATCACAGATCTAATTTCAGACCGACAGAATTAATTTTTAAAATTTCCAATCCATGCATTTAATCTTTTTTTAAGTTGAAATCCTTTTATTAAGCAATAAATGAATATAAAATTATAATTAAAATTTTACATGCATCTATAGAGACCATTTAGACCCTAAGATTGCAAAATTGTAATTAATGTACTCTTTGTGGGTTTAATCTCTTTGCTGGTGGTACACCTTTTCTTTATATTGTACAGATCTTAAATATTTGCAATATTAATAGACTGTGCTAAAAGAAGGATCTTAATTTGAGCACACAGATCCAAAGCAGATCATTTTCTAGATCTTTAACTTTCATTGGTAAAACCTCTTGCAAAACATTTTCCTGAAAATGTCTTAAAATTCACAAGTAGTCTTTTCCCTTATTTATTAAATAAACTTATCTATCTTTTCTATTAAAAGTTTTACTATGTTGATTTGGCCCAGAATGTGAAAACCTCCAAATAACCAAAACACTGTATCTTTTAAAGATTATGAGTTAAGTTCCCATAAACTTCTGTTTTGGGGGTGTGGTGAAGTGAGAGATACAAAACTTAATAGTGGAAAAGTAATTTGTTATATTCTGAATTCAGACATATGGTGAACTGGTTTGTATAAATACTAACAAAATTCATTTATGAATTTTGCCTCTTCCGTCTCCCAAGTTTTCTCAAAGAAAATATTCCTTTTGAGGGAGAGACCCTTGAGAGAAAAGGAGAGATTTGCCAAAGCTGAAACATTCTATTCATGTGGATTTTTAAAATATAATTGGAATGTTTTCTTGGACTATTATTATATTATGTTGAATAATACATAAGGATGAAATTTCTATTATTTTCAGATTCACCATATAATGTTCAATAAGGTAGTCAAAAATCAAATCATATCATAAAAGTTATTTTAATTATAGTCAATTCTCATTTTATTTCCTTTTAAATATAATTCCTATTTCTAACTCCTAAAATGATAATAATTGTCAGAGGATAAGGTTTTTCTGGCTGTATTCTTCTTTTATTAATTGCAATTTTTATAAGATTTTATTTCATTGAGATAGAGTCTCCACTTACTATCATAATTATCTAATTCTGTAATATACTTATATCATTTTGTTTAAACAGGTATTACTGATAACAATAATGAGAATAGTTTAACTGAATCCAAAAATATTATAACATACAACATCTCAGGAAATAAAAATAAAAATCCCAATTAACACATACATTTTAATTTAGCTAGGTATGATAGGGTTATCAGTAAAAGATTGTCAAATATATAAGAATGAAAATGTGTGGAAAAAGTGGAGTTGAAATATGAGTTCAAGGATAAATAGGAAAATTGAAGTTTTCTATGCTGAAAAAGAGCTTGCTCATGTATTTTTAAGTGAATTATGGTGGGTACCAAATCATTATATTCTATTAATTACAATTAAAATAGGAGGCAATTTTATTGCTAAGTGACACTTCCTACAATTTGTCAAATATTACATCCCTCCAATCTAATGAAAAATGTAAATGTTAACATAGAAGATCTTTAAATGGAACATATAGCTCTTCCTTTTGTAAGTATACTGATACAGTCTCCAACCCCTGGGCCATGAACTGACACTCCTTGGCAGCTGTTAGGAAGCAGGCCATGTCACTGCCTGAGCTTTACCTCCCTGCCCTACCATGTAAAAATTATCTTCCTGGAAACTTAAGAATCTGGCTGCACAGTAGGAGGTGAGTGGCAGGTGAGCATCTGTTTTTACAGCCATTCCTCATCACTCAGATTAGGTTTTCTATTGACAAGTTGGTTGTTTGCAAATAATCAGTTTTGTTTTGTCCAACACAAACTTTATAATTCTTGTATGGATTGGTGAGGATCTACAGAACAATGTTGAATCATCATGAGGAAAGTGGACATTTTTATTTTGTTCTTGATTTTTAAAAGACGACTTCTAACTCTGCCTAGTTATTATAATATTTTTGAAGGATTATTTTTAAAGATAGACATCTTTGTCAGGTTAAGTAAGATGTCCTATGTTTCTAAATTCCCAATACTGTTTTTCATAAATTTATGTTACATTTCCATAATTTTTTTATTCATTGAGATAGTTTTAATTTTTTCTTCTTTCATTGTGGATGTAGTGAATTTCATTTTCTAATATTGAATCATCATTTTATCTGGGATAAAGCCACTTTGGTCATGATGTATATATTCTTCTATGTAGGTTTAGTTTTCTAATATTGTGTTTAAAATTATTATATTCTATATTTTTGCACAATTACTGATAACAATGTATGCTGACCTTAAAGAATATGTTTAGTATCCTCCCTTATTTTTACATGATATAGACTAGAAATATTAATTTTTAATAGGGAAGCAAGAAAATGAGAAACACAAGAATCTTGACAATATCTCAAATTGGGGACGATAGTATGACAGCATGGAGAAGTATTAATATGTAGAGCTTTAGTTCTCATGTTGGGTGAAAGGAGCATGGTGTATTTATGCTATTAATGAATAAGCAAATGAAAATATGTGACAATTTAAAGTTCAACCTATTTAAAGAACAGATATTTCGGACACCTCTTTTTTAAATTTTATATTCATACAAGTGGATTTATGATCAGTATGATAAACATAAATGTCTTTGAAAACGAAAAATCCCCATAAAAGTGTGAGAGATTTTTATATTAAAAGGAAAAAAAAAAAGTTGTACTTGGACCACACTATTTATACTTTCAATTTTTTAAAACAGCTGTAAAATCTCTATCTACCAGTCATCAAAATAATCACTTAAGTATAATTAGGGTATTTTTATCTTCTTGCCTTGGTCTTTAGAAAGTTACAAGGTATTGTAGAGAGTTTCAAATTTTGGAAAAGTCATTATAGCAAGTTTCTCATATTTATTACTGACGACATTCAAGAGAGAATCCTCTTCAATGTTTTCTCCATCTATTTCTTGGGTACTGGAAAATTTTCTGTCCATTATAACCATATTCTATTAATGTTATTTAGGATGTAATGATAGAAAACTAAATTCAATAGCTCTAACCCAAAAGTATGGCTTGGGTCCACGCTGACAGGCTACAAAATGAACATTTCTTTTAGTATTTTGGTTTTCAGTTTTATATACATCCATTTGGTAGAAATTACAGAAGTAGGAAAAATATGTAAAGCAAAATGAATTGCTATTGCTGCTTAATTTTAACATTTTATATTTAAAGAGTAATATGTTATTTTTAAAATTTAACACTGTATCAAATCTTAAATATTTACATAATATACTTTATATTAAATTTTAAAAATAAAATAAATAGATAAAAATGAATAAATACATAATCTCCCATTATCAGTCACTATTCATACTTCTCTATATCAACCTTGAAATTAGCTTCCATCGTTTTTTTCCATTTTCAGCTGAAAGTAACTAAACCATTTTAGGATTACTTAACAAATTCTTGCTGATAAAGGGGTAGATATGAGCAACAGTGCATCAGAGATTCTGTTGCTATAGGAACTATTTGTTCATCATCTTCTGTGTTGCAGGTATTGTTTTAAGTACTTAATGACAATAGCTCATTTAATCTTTTAAGAAAGCAAACAAGCTAGATAATTATCGTTTTCTTTTTATAAAAGTAAACAACTTTATGTTATTTGCCAAGGTTAAGCAGTTCATTTCTGTGGTAGAACCAAAAATGGAAACTAAGTGTGTCGACCTCCAAAACCATACCTTCTTATAAGAAATCAGAAGGAAGATGTCTATAATTATCACTCTCAGTTGGAAGAAGAGGTTATTTTTCAAAAGGAGAATAAAGAGAAAAGAAAGATGTGCTCCTGATTGTGGCTTTTTGAAATACACGACAATTTTCTAAACTAAATGGAATTATTCAAATTGAGAATAAATCCAGTAAGTTGGGTGATAGTGTCCTCTTCTGGTAAAAATGAGAATATCAAAAATATTTGCTAAAAATATTTTGCTTATAAATGTTTAATATGATTTTTGAATAAATTATATAAAATTATTTTTTTCTTATATAGATAAGATACTTCCTTATAAAAATAAAGTCAAAGGATAGGAATAGAAATGATAAATCCTTCTGGGATGGTTTTCTTATATCCCATCAAAATGCATTATTTTATAAGAAAAGATTATTCCATTGGACAAACACAAGGATGAATCTATCAGTGATATTATCTTAGGTAATTTTTTTACCTTTTTCTAGGCCTAAGTTTTTCAATATGAGAAATAAGGAAAATTAAGGTAACAATAGCAAGATCTATAGCAACCACTATTTTTTTTAATGGTCATGTTATGGTTTACCAATAAATGCAATGCATGTTTTCAGAATGATTTTCACAACAAAACTGAAATTCACCGGGCAAGGTTGCAAATCCTAAATTATAAGTGAAGTCACTAAGGCTCAAATGTTTGTCATATTTTGACTACTGAGTTTTAATAGGGGAATCTAAGTTGTAAACACAGGTCTTCTCTTTCAAAGCCTTTCTACTAGTGACCTTTTTACTGGTGTTCTGACAATATTCACCCTATCAGTCTCTGCAAATGCAAACCTTTGTTAAACTGAGTTCACTATACCTGCCATCATTACATACCTGACATGTCAGGGTAGAAGAATTGAAAGAGTATTTAGTCCAGTGGTTTTCAAAATGTATTTTCCTGTTGATCCCCCATACTCTTTCTGCAAACATACAGGGGTAGAAAAGAGGCACATTTCCAGTTTCTCTCTCCTGTGTCTGCTTTGTATTAGACAGATTCTGGTCAGGGAACAGGCATGACACAGTAATTTGAACAGAGAATGCTTAACATCAAGAATTATTGTCTAGTAATATAGGAATAACTTTAAGTGGTAAAGAGAACTTGAAGGAATAAATTAGGAACCATAATCAAGGAAAAAATAAACTTGGAAGTGAAGAGCCCTCACCAATACTGGGCTTGGGACCTTGGTGGAGAAGATGTTGTTAAAGCTGAAAAGATGACGGAGGAGTTCACTGGGCTGTCTTGGGCCAGATCAGGTCCATGGTTGCTGGAACAAGGCTAGTGTTGCTGGAATAAGGCCAGCTTGGACTGGCTTTAGGAAACACCCTTCTACGTTAAAGGCGAGCTAAAGCCCTAGGCCAGGGAACTGCAGCCGGGCCTGCCAAGCAGGAAGCACCCTTCTGGGGTGCAGACAGACCCAGTGCGGGGAGCTGGAGTGCCTGTGAGGCTCAACTGCAATCTACCCACAGGATTTTGAAACTCAATGGCAAGTCCAAGAGAGTGTGGCTGGAACTTGATTGGGGTAAGCATCACCGGATGTTCCCTAGACATGACACTGGTTGCCATGTAGAAAGAGCAAGAGGAATAAATTGGAAGTACACCAGAACCAGGATGATAAATATCTTTCTCCTGCAAAGACTCTTCAGCACACTTTACTGAGAAATCTGAATGGCAGGCTAGATGCAATAGGGAAATGCTTATGTGGTCAGTTCCATTATCATAGAACAGATAATGAAGGATATATTTGAAGTAAAATGGTAGCAAACTGATAAATAGTACAGGCTTCAAACAGAGCTGTTTTGTTCTCATAGGTGTTACATGTTAGGGACAAAAGAAGTTTGATTTTACGGAGAAAGAAAGAAAAGGAAATAAAAAGATTCCACAAATTCAAAACAATGTATTTTGAAAACCAGTGATGTTATTAAATCTACTCTACTTTGCAGAACAGAAAATTGAACTCCCTAGAAGGAAAATCACATAGCCTAGGGCACATTGTTTGTTAAAGGCAGATCCAGGAATAGAACACAAATTTCCAAATGTATAATCCTTAAACTGCAATAGGGCTCTACCATATTATATGGTCTCGCCGATTATACAGACAGGATGAAGATATGCTTTTGCATATGTGGGTCTGCTAAGTGTCTAAACAGTGTTAGGTCTTATGGACAGAGTATCATACTAAATGTAAGACCAATAGGAAAATTAGGCGAGTGAAATGCTATGGAATCTCCCTCTATAACAGATAAAACCAATAATTCTTACACTTTGGTATTGATCTGTTGCAGTTCTGAGCTTTAACTAGTTGATGATAGAGATTTAGTTATTGATGTGAGAGCAATCTTGCACAAATGAATATACTTTGGATTAGCGATGATATTGTCTTTCTACCAATGGTAATTCCCAAAGATCACTTTGATTCTCATGAAATCTTAGAGATCAAACCCCATGATGAAACTTTAAGGTAAGAAGAAGTTTTGAAAAAATCTACAAAGTATGTTTCTTTTGTCCACCAGACAGGAGTCCAAATTTCTTAGCCTGGTAAATGTAACATTTAACTGCCTCCCTAGTCCTTCCCATTCACTAAGGTACAATATAAATCTTACCATTCGAAACCACTCATGAGTATCTATTGGTGATCACAATGATGAATATATGATTATAATGATGCAGATGGAGATAATTACATAATGACCAATGGTAGGGTGTCTTTTTTGAGCTAGGAACCACTGTCACAGTATCAAGGTCCTTGTGTTCAAGTCATCCTTATTTTAACTGAATAATGGCTCCAAAAGGCAAGAGTAGTTATGCTAGCCTTTTACAATTTAAGAAACTGAGACTTGTAGAGGTCAATAAATTGACCAAGGTACCCAGACTAATAAGCAGAGATGTCTTCATTCAAACCCGGACATAAGAAGCTACTTCTCTTTTGACCGGACTAAGAAGTCCAGGTTTTTCTGTCGGGTCATTAATGTTTATAGATATTGAGGTCCTTGAAAAGTTGTTAGAGTCCTATGCCTTGGGAAAAATTTCAAAAGTTCTTCCTCTTATATATATTAGCATACTCCAAGCATTCCTTAGAAATATGTAGTTCAAAATAACTATTTTATTAGACTCATTAATTATTGGAAAGTTCCTATAACTTAGGATGCCATTATTTTAATGTCTCAATTACTCATACTCAGTCTCCCTCAGCATCTAAGAATAAATGCCTGCATTACTTCATGCTTAATATTTAGGATTGCAAGTGTTGCTCTGAAATAACCAAGGAGAATATTGGCTGAATTTCCTGTGACATGAATAAAGAGATTTTCTTTCATTTTCACACTCAACCACACTTGCATAATTAATAGGCATCAAATGCCCATTAAACAAAAATACATAAGACATGTTTAGGGAACATTTAATATAAATGTTATTTCCTAAATGAAAATTTTTAGCCCTTTGAGAATTGCAATTTCATTCTTTGGTTTTCTTCTTATTTGTTCAACATTTCCAGGCTATCATCATCCTCATTCTAAAGAAAAGAGTCACTTGGAGATGCCCTGAAAGCTGAAACTATGGTTTTCCTGAGCTTCGCAGCCACTGCATTATAGAGCCATCACAGTTAATAGTTCAGAAATTATTCTTGAGCTTCATTGACTTAAGTCTAGTTAAAAGAATTCATTTTTTTAAAAACATCCTTTCAAGCTCAAGCTTACTTTGATTCATGTTTACACTGGGTAGAATTCTTATGGTCTTGGCCTGCCCTGAAGCAAAGCCAAACAAGTTGGCAGCCTGTAAACTTGTTGAAAAACCATGAATTTTGTTTTTCCCCTACTCTCAGCTCTAAAGTAATATACTCTTCTAGAAGAACAAGACACATTTTTAGCACTGGGGGTGCTTACTTGTCTTTTCTCTACTGTATTCCCTTTTGCCTGGCTGGAGGTGGCTGACCACTTAGCAATTGTACAACTTGTTGAAGTAACACTGTCAGGGAATGTTTTCACTTTTGCAAAGTGGAAAGTAATGCTTCCCATCAGCACTTTGAGTCAAATACTTCCAACAATCTGCCTTGTTTCTGTGCTGTCAGTTAGAATATATCTCTCATCATATAGTAATGTGAAACCTCTTTTATGAACCCTGACTAACATTCAAATTGTACTTACTCCCTGTCAGTGTTTTTATTGTAACTGATAATACCTTTTACCAAAGTTCTTATTAAGCTGAATTGCAGTTGTCTATTAACATGTCATCTTCCTCACTAAATTATTGATTATTGGGTAAAAGGATTGTACTTTGATAGAGCTTAGATAGGTTGGGATAAATACCCAAGCTTTCAATTTAGCTGATCAGAAAAAAACCTTTAATGGTTGATTCGCTGTTCAAAATAAAGAATTTTTACTTTAGTTTAGCATAGTTTCTTTGATAGTTGTTCTTTATATCTATGTGGAACTGTTTTATTCAAATTAGTAGAATTATTTCTTCTTTTGATGATAATTTTTCTTTTTACATAAATTTGTCTCTTACATAAGCCACATAAAAGAGTTTGTAATTTCATGTAATAATTTCCTATGTCTCTGCAGGATTTTAATTCTTAATTTTCTTAAGTAGTAATTTTCTTCTATTTGTTCAGATGATAAATTCAAATAATGTTTTTTTTTGGGAGAGTGTCAAATCCTTGGATATACACTCTACTGGGCTTAACCCCAGAGAAGTCAGAGGGATGAGGCCTTAGATATCTAACTAACTAAATACGCTCATGCACACCTACTATTCAGCAGGTAGACTGACCCCTCTGGATGTTCAGGTAACATATGATCCTTCCCGGCTACAAGTCTGTAGTCCCCCCCCTATTCCCTCTGTATTTCTATCCTGTTCTCCACTTCCTGTTCCTTCTTGCTTTCAGACCAACTTAGTCCACCTACCTAAGGGATTTCCAATCTCTCCTACCTGCTCCAAGAACCATTTGGGAAAGTTGAGAAGTAGCCTTTTCTCACGTGTTTTATTCCCTCAAGCTCATCCCACAAGCATTTAATAATGAAAACATCTCAATTTTTTTCCAAAAGAAAACAAACATGACTCCATCATGTTTCCATTGCTCATTAGGCCTCTCCCCATTTCTTTCTCCCCTTTGGAAACTGTAAAGCCCGAGAGACTCGGCTCCTGTGCCTACTGTCTTCCCATCTACCCCCACCAACAACAATCTTCATGCTGCGCTCAGTGTTCCTCTCAAATTCTTCTCTCTAAAACCATGGTTAAACTCTTCTCATTAAATCCAAAGGGCTTTTCTGGTTTTGTCATGTTTGTGTTTTAGGCAGCATTTTAAATCAGTTAATAACTCTTTCCTTTTGAGAGTCACTCTTTTCCCGCATCACTTTTTATTGGGTTAAAAACCATCAGTAAAGTGTCACAATCTTAGGCAAAAAGCCCAATAAATTTTAAATACCTGTACATCCATGAAATTACATCACAAGTCAAAATTTAGCACGTCTAGCATCCTGACAGTTGCTCACAGACTTTTTTCTAGCCAATATATCCCCAAATTTACGCACTACATTGGCCTTTGTGAACTTAGATTAGTTTTCCCTACTTTTGAATTTCAAGTAAATAGAATCATATAGTATTTATTTTTTTAATGGGGGCTTTGTCACTATACAGTATATCTATGATTCATCCCTATTGCTGCATGTAGTAGTAATACATAGTGTTTTGTAACTGTCTATCTTTTTCTATGAGAAAAAAACAATTTATTTATCCATTCTGCAGGTAATGGACATTTAGGCTATTTCCACTGCTCTGAACATATTTTCTGATTGTGTCTTTGTGGATATGAGTACACATGTCCAGGAGAGGAATTGCTGAATTATAAGTTTTATTTTATTTAGCTTCAGAGATAACTAAGAGTTTTCAAAAATGGTTACAGCAGCTTTCCCTCCATTCACAATGTATGAGATTTCTATTTCTATTATATATTCTTACCAAAATTTTATATCGCCAGTTCTTTAAATAATACATATTCTGGTGGGAATCTCATTGTGGTTTTAATTTTTTATTTCCTCAATAAATAATGATTTTAAGTATATTTTAATATGCATACTGGCCATTTGAAAATTATCTTTAGTAAGCAGTTTTCAAGCCTTTGCCTACTGTTATTTTGATTGAGTTTTCTGTATTTTTCTTGTTTATATGTAAAGTTTTATATATAAGATATATTAAAGTAATAAAATATTCATATTATTCATGTGGACATTGAATATTCTCTTTTGAGTTGCTCTTTAATACATCTATTCCTTTTATTTTTTTAATTAAGTTTTCTTTTTCTCATTTATTTGTTTTTTATTTATGTGCATATGTAGGTATACATAAACACATCTACATGTATGTTTGTATATACTTAAACCCATATATACTAGATATGAGTCATTTGTCAGATTTATATACTGAATTTATATCTTTTCAGTCTGTGACTCATTGAATATGCCCTTATTATTGCCTTTTGATGAACAGTGATAATGAAGGCTAGTTTATTAACTTTTTATATTTAGTGCTTTTTGTGTTCTTCTGAAAAAAAGTTTTGCCTACAACTAGGTTATGAAGACATTTTCATATGTTTTCTTCTAGAATTCTATAATTTTGCCTTTTATAGCTACTATGAGATAGCTTTGATCTGACTCAAATTAATTTTTGAGTATGACATGATGGAGCCAAGATTCATTGTTTTTCCAATATGGATGTTCAATTGGCCCACTAAATAATATAACACTGTGTCTTTTGTTGAGCTATTATTTTCATTTATTCTATTTCATTTGAATATTTGTACATGTTTACACTAATACCAAATTATCTCCATTCCTATAGCTTTATAATGACTTGATATTTAGTGATGTAATTTCTCCAATCTTTTGTGTTCTTTTCTCAATATTACTGCACTTACACTAATCCTTTGAATCTGTTTATACATTTACTGAGATCAAATAGAATCAGTTTTTCCATTTCTACAACAAATTGAATTATTTTGATTGGGAATGCAATGAACTCAAATTATTTGGAAAGAATACTTCATGTAAATTATGAGTCATCTATTCCATGGAGATGGTACATATATATTATATTTTTAGATTTCACTTAATTTATCTCTGTAAGATTTTCAGTTGTCAGTTCATCTTTCATTAGATTTATTCCTACATTGATTTTTTTGTGCTATTACAAAAAGTATTTTTACATTTTATTTTTATTTTTTTGTGTGTTTTTAGAAATAAAATTGATTTTTATACTGATCTTGGACCTAATGATATTGCTAAATGTATCTATTAACTATAACATTTTAGATTATTTTGGATTTTCAACATATATAATCATTCAGCTATGAATAAGGAATTTTTTTCTTGTGTTTCAAATGTTATACTTTTATTCTTTCCTCTTTGCACTAGCTGTTACCTCTAGTACATTGTCAAATAAAATTGAGGATAGTGGGCATACTTCTTCCCAATCTTAGTGAAAAAACATATGCTATTTTATCAAGTATAATGTAAGCTCTGTTTTTCTGTTTTTGCTTTTGTTTTAGGGCCTCTAATCTTCATCAGATTAATAAAATTCTCTTAAACTGCTAATTTATTGAGAATTTCACATGAGTAAGTGCTGAATGGTATCAAATCATTGCCTACATGTATTATAATGATCATATAGTTTTTATCTTTTTTCTCCTAATGTGGTCAATTATGTTGATTGATTTTCAAAAGTTATTCCAAACTCATATTCTTAGATGAACTCCACTTGATCTTTGTGGTGTATTATTTTTATATATAACTGATTCCAGAAGAGTGAAACCTGCTCCTGAAAGCCAGATTGTGAATCTCAGATGGCCCTGCCCCTATAGGCAGACTTTCTGACTTGATGGGGCTACTTCAGCCCCTCCCTGGTGGCCTGGGAGCTGACCTTTGACCCCTGCTGAGACAGCTATTTTACCAGCTTTTGTGGAGCCTGAGGGCAGGCTCACCTGACCCAGCCTCACCAGGTTTGTCATCTTGAAAGCCATGGCACCTGCCATTTTCCTCTTCTGAGCATAAATGGTAGAAGAAAATGACAGATCCCATTGAAGATGCGATTGATGCTGGTGCCCAACGTAAGTGCCATCATGGCATAATCAGCAATACCAGCGTCTTTGCTTCTGATGCCCAATATGAAAGCTATTGTGTCTGGCCAATGGTTGTGTAACATAATTGTTGTAGAAACTGCTAGGATACACTCTCAATTTTCTAGATCTTTTAGGTTTTACATACTCTTCTATCAGAACTCTACTTAAAATTTAAATGCAAGTCCCAAGGGATTGGTAAATAAACATTTTTAAGAGACAAGACTATTGTCTCAAAATTATATATACTCTCTAAAACTCAATGTAATATCCTTGAAACAAATTTACATATTTGAATGCTCTCTTCCTTAGTCCCAGGAAGCTTTCTAAGTTTCCCCAAAACACAATCTAGGCTAACCCAGCCGATGAGACCTATAAACATGCCCCACCATGCTTAAATATAGTGGTGAACCAGATTAGATTATGTTCCAAACCTATAGATTTTGAAAATACTATGATTTCCTCATTTCTACTTGCCAAATGAGTAGCTGTTGCTTGAATCCACAGCCTTGGTTTGTGTGCTCTATCCTTTAACATACAAAATCCAGCCCCGGCCCCTCCACCAGCACCAGGGCAGCATGACCGTGCACCTGCACATCACCCACAGCTCATCATACAGCGTGGCTGATCTGGAGTTGGTTATACAGGCGGATCGTTAAGAACTCCATCTTATTTAATGAGGCCTGACATAGGCTATGCCATATGCATTAATTATAATCATAGATCTTATTAAGGAACAGAACATGTAAGATTTTCTCAATAGCCCCTGAAGGACAAATGAAGACCTTCATTTCCAAGTTTATAATTAGCCAACAAAATTCCTTATCTTGGAGAAGTGCTAAACAGTGTTAATCACGTGAAGCAACAAGAGAAAGGTCTAATGCTGGTCAAGACCCAAGACAAAGCTTAAAGCATGAAAAAGAGCAGGACTCAGAGTCAGATGTTTCTAAATATTCAACCTGAATCTACAATCATAAAGCAACCTTAAGTAATACTGTCCATATTACATACTATAATACACTGCAGTTTTGTAATTTATAAAATAATAATTATTTGAAGCTTTGTTCTACATAAATCAGATAATAAACATAAAGTAACTAGTATAGTGCCTATATCATGGAAGATATCCAACTGCTAGTTGTTGTTGTTAAAACGTTATTGGCTTTGTTATTCCCTAGCCATTACTTGCTAGCCATTAAAATATTCCTAAGAAAATTTCTATACTCTTAGTTTTACAGAACATTGAAAAGATATTGAAAAAAATGGCACTACTATTCACTTAGTTCAGAGGAGAGGGCTTTCACATGTGCCATCCATAGAATATGCCTAAATGTCAATTTTATATGGATATAATTTTTACTTGCAATTGAGTGTACAAAATTGTATCAATGTGTTCTCCCTAAATAACATCTATAATTAGCTATTTTAGTTTCCTAGAAATGTAAAATTTAATTGTAATTAAACTCTATAGAACATATATTTCAAAAACAAGGTCAAACTGTCAAATTAAACACTGTAAGTTGATTTTAAGTTTTCCTTTTAAATATTCATTCACTCTAAATGATGACTTTTGTTACCTAAAAACCCATATCAGCAGCACATGACTAGTAACAATTATTTTTTATTTAAATGAGCAAAAATTAACAAGTGACCAGCAGGAATAAAATCACTTTTTTGTTTCTTCAAAGAGGTTCTTTAGTAAAGTGAGCTTTACCCACAATTTCTAAAGCCTAGTTCAATGTCCACTTTCTTTTCATCACAGTCTTCCCTTCTTACCAACACCAGGACATGTTCCTTCTCCCTTTATCCAGGAAATACACCTCAGGACATTGCTGTTCAGCTAGATCTTGGTTTTCTCCTCCAAAGAGGCAAAGGAAGTTCACAAAATGCAAAGAGCAATGACAAGAGGACAAAATAAGTAAACAATAAGTTACACAGAGTAACCCCTCAGAAGAGCAATGTTTATAGATCCTAGGTAGAAGGACTTCCTAAGGATTATGATAAAACAAATCAGAAGCTTAAGTCTATTTCGTTGGATAATTTGTGGTTATAATGTCAAATTCAACTTTTAATAATTATTATCTATTTTTGTATGTTGTAGCTACTTTCTGTTAAGTCAGGTTTAGTTAGAGTTGAAAGGCTATGTTTTCTTTCTCTTTTCTTTTCTTTTAAAATTGTCACAATTTTTCTTAATTCTTAGTGGATCCACAGATTTCATGTTACATCTAGTGTAATCCAAGAACTTGTGCTACTTCCCTGCATTTTATTGAGTGGTGAAGCATTGAATGAATGGAAGAGGAATTCCACATTTTCAGGGGTTGAGAGAAGATTTTTGAGATAGAAGAGCCTGTGTGAGTAGCTTTACCTCTAGCAGTGGCTGAGTGATTCCTCACACTGATTTTGAGTCAGAGGGAAAAAGTTGTGCTGGTCACTGCAAAGTGACACACTCTGAACCCCACCCACCCACCCCCCGCAAATACAGGACTGTGGTTCTACTTCAGAGTTTGAGTTCTTTAGTGGATGAAAAATATTTTGTGACTAATCTTAGACTTCTAATCTAAGACAGATAAGGAAATTGAGACCTAATGAGGAAGATGACATGCTTAGGGGCACACAGTGAATTTACAAATGCATTAATTATAGCAAAGATCTCTTGGGAGATTCCAGTACTCTAATTATCACATATAATTACCAGGAATCTATAGGGAGATCATAGATCATAAAAAGAACAGGAGTATGACGGAGGCTTGTAAAAGTTCAGATTTACAAAGATGAGGCCAGGGCTAGGGTGATGGAAAAGAGAGGACCCACTTGAGAAATGCTAAGAAGGAATTCATAAATAAGTTTTCATATCAACTAGAGGTTTGGAGTGGAGGAAAAAAGATTTAGAAGGGGGAAACTGTTGAATTAATGCTGAGGTGACTTAAAGTAACACATATCCACTCTTTACACTCAGTGCAGTAAACCTAGCCATCAAGAGAGTCATATATGGGAATTAAATCAGAAAAATATGTATAATGTTTTTCATGTGTCTTCACCTAGACTTTTAAAGAACTTCAGAGAGCATCTTTGTTATCTAATTTTTGTTATTTCTTCTGAGAGTATTTATGCTTTTGCAGTAAACTTGAGGAAAAGAGAGTTTAAACCAAAAGAATAAAAGTTATCATGAAATATAGACACTCGTGAATGGCACATGTAGGTAAAAGGTGCCAACCAGTCTAGGCTCATTGATGTAGTAGGGGGTGAATGGAGACCAGAATGAGACAAAATGTAATAAGGTGGATAAACCACAACTAGATTAGTGGAGTCCTTGACCGTCATCCTTACTAGTTTGAGTTTGGTAAGGACTGGAACATGAGTTAGGGTTTTTAAAAGAAGACCTAATGACATAGACTGATTCAGAAAGAGTACAGTGATTGCTTTTGCCTATTGGAGGATTGATTTGAAACAGCATAGCTCAAAACAGAGCTATCGTTAGGAGCCAGGTAAGAAATGGGGAGAAGTATCAGAGATTTAAGTAGATAGTGATCTTCCATGTTAAAATAGCCCTTTGAGTGTTGCTGACTCCTTCAGACGACATGTATAATTTATATTACAAAGACAGGTCATATATCTGAATATAGCTTGCTATGTAACAAAGACTAGGTTTTCAAAAAGATCAACTCATTTCATGGCCACAGTGATGATATGAACAAAAGTTTCTCATTATCTCTCTTCTACAAAGGAGAAAACCCAGTCAGAGAAAGGTTAGGTAGCCCTTCTAGTATTACATAGCCAAGGTTCAGGTCCAGGTTGATCTGACTGGAGGGTCTGTTTTGTGCAAGCTTACCCAGAGACACGTATTGTCTCGATTGTACTAATATAGATGAAAGCAGTCTTCTTTCCCATTTCTCCCCCCGGCCTTCTAGCTATTCCCTTGGTGTGGATGTTTACCAAGTGTAAAGGGGGGAGGGATCTCTCTCCCACCCCTACACTGAGTCTATTGACTTTTAAAATTCTTGAACTGACTGAGGTTAGGGTAAAGTTGAAATGGAAGATTCAGATTCCCTAATAAGGCCTCCACCCCACAATCTTGAGCTTACAATGACTGTAACTGCCTAACACTACTCAGTATAATTGGTTCAATTTGTTTGATGGTCAGACCAAGGGAATTTTACACATTATACTAAATGCTCAGAATTGATCTTAAATATTTTTCTTTTCAGGAAACTATCATCTTCCCTTCAACTGAAACACCCAATCAAGAGATTTTTGTTTTTGACCGCTAATATCTGTTCTATATTTGCATTATGAAGTTTACTTCAAGGAAGTCTTCTATTGCAAAAATGTATTGCAGGGAAAAACCTTACCAGGTAGAAAGAAACTAAAACTCTCTGTAAAAAATAAAAAATAAAAAATAAAAAAACAGTTGCTCTTGACTATGATTCTTTAAGAAATGTATTCAGGACACACTCTCAGCATCTCTCACTGAGCAGGCAGGAAATGGATTGTCAGAATAACCTTCTGCAACAGGACCAAGTGATGTCAGCAGCAGAAAGACCGAGGCTAATGAAAGGACAGCAGGGATCCAAATGATACCTCTTATCTCAGGCACAGCCATGGTTGGCTGAACTCCATTCCAACCCAGGTAAATTGAAAGTAAAAACCAAACTGAAAGTCAGGAAACCAATCTGAAAATAGCTTCTCAGACCCCCTATCCCTCTCTCTTTTTTTAACCTCTCCTTTTCCATTCAATATTCTAATGGTAGGGGATTTCAGTGCTAAAAGAAAGGCCAGTATAGTTCGGTAAGCAAACCTGAATGTAAGGAATAGAAAGATTCATATAATGGCAAAAGGAGCTCAGACACTGAATAGAAAATGAGGACTAGTGGGCAGGGGACAGGATTTGCTTACAAAGCCACTGCCCCATCGGACCAGGCATCTAGCATAGAAATGGCTAACCAAAATCATACAAAAGTGACAAGACTCTTTTAGCGAGAATGCCAGGAAGAAAATCTATGTGTCATTATTAATAACTATTAAAATATTTAAAAGCCTAATTCCAACAGAGTTAGCAACAAGAAAAGCAGAAACCCCTCTATATAAAAAATATTAATATACATTATGACAAATTTATGAAAGTAGAAAAGATTTTTTCTCACTTAAAATTAAACCTGTTATAGAAAAATGTCGATTAACCATCTTTGCTCATATTTTTAAAGTAGCATTCAAGTAGCAAATATATGTATTTACTTAAAGCTTTATGGGAAGAGAAAGGATTACTTGAAAACATTAGGATGCTAAAGGCACAAAAATATGTGCAGTATTTTCGTGTAGCCAAATGTGATTTTAATTTTGAAAACTGTAAACTAAGATATGTGGACATTGTATTTCTGAGTGATATGTTGGTGTGTATCAGAGGATCCTATTTATAATTATAGTGCAGAATGGATGGTAGCAAGGAGAGTAATCACTGTTTTTAGTACTTACTGCATGATAGGTACCGTGTTTACCATTTGACATGCTTCAGTTTACCTACAGAACAATGAAAACAGACCCTTGTGCTAGCTCTATTTTTTAAGCCTGGACACTGGCAAACATCTGTTGTGATGGAACACTAACTGCAGAAATAGAATTTCTGTCTTTACCAAATAAATCTTTTTGTTTCTCATACACAAAGCTAGTTTAACACCTAGGAAGAATAATAAGGACAAAGAAGATTGAACTTAGAAGATATCATTTCAAATCTTAAGTATGTTGATTCTTACCTGTGCTGTTGAGAAAGGCACAATTCTTAGACTTCTGGGCCTTCAAAAATACAATGTGAGTTGTGATGCTTGTTCTATAAATCTTACTGGTACATTTTCAGGTAGAAATGAGATGACGATTATGAAATTTCTTTGCAAATTGTGCAAAGCCAGGATATGGAATTGTTAATTTCATTCTCTGTATATGCAAAATTCTCTGACTTGCTGGAGTTCCATAAATAGATACTGTTGGTTCAAAATATAAAAGCAAAATGCTAGTGTTTATTGAAATTTGCATACATGATGAGGTGTACAGAAAAAAACACAGCAGCAGCTCAATTCACTGCCTTCTTAGTGCCTCGAAATCACATGTATTCTTTCATCCGCTCTTAGGCAGAGCAAATACATAGAATTAAGCTACTTTTATTCATTCTACCACATGAAAAGTCACACCAAGACTTTAAATCACAGCCATTTACTTGTTCATGATGCTGCAATGTGCAATGGGCTCAGTTGGGTAGTTCTTCTGCTGATCTCATCTGAGGTCACTCTTGCTGTTGCAGTCACCTGAAGGTTCAAGTGGGGTGGGGTGATCCAAGATGGCCTTAATAATGTGGTGCTTCAGCTAAGATGGCTAGAATAATTGGAAGCCTTTCTTTCCACATGGTCTCTCCAGCAAGACAATTCAGTTCTTAACATGATGGCACAGGGCTCCAAGATGGTGACAATGGAAGCTACAAGGTTCCATAAGGCCTAGGCTAGAAGTCACAAAGTATCCCTTCTATTGCAGACCACTGGTCAAAGTAAGTCACAGGGCCAGATCAGATTCAAGGGAAGGGAAGACTCCACCTCTTGATGGGAGGAGAGATAAGATCGCATTACAAAAGAGCGTGCAAGAGGTGGATTGTTGAGTTACTTTTGAAAATGTCTTCTATACTATTAATAGCCTAGTCCCTTGAGCCAGCCATTAGTGATCTCTGCCAGAAAACCCTCCCTCCTGGGGTCACAGGTCTCTTATGATGTAGGGGAACTGTGCACTTCTAGGAGAAAAAAGAGGAGTGGAATCATTCATGCTGATTACCCTTGTTCTTACAAAAATTCTATTGCTTCCTCCTGTGAGGAAGAAAAGTAATTTTATCTCCTTGTGTTTGACAAAAGACTATTACAAACAATACCAGAAAGATGACCACCTTTCCCTGGCATGAAAAAAGAAAGAAAAAGAAAAAGAAAAAAAAAAGAGAAAAGAAAAGAAAAGAAAAGAAAAGAAGAGAAAAGAAAAGAAAAGAAAAGAAAGAAAACAATGTAAGCAGCCCTCTAATGTCAATTCCTGCCCTTTTTCATATATTGGTTCAATAAATATCTTAAAAAAAAAAATTATAGAGACAGGTTCTCCCTATTTTGCCCAGGCTGGTCTTGAATTCCTGGACAAAAGTGATCCTCTTGCCTCAGCCTTCCAAAGTACTGGGGTCACAGGGGTGAGGCACCTTGCCTGTCCTGATTCAATATCTTTATATCAGATGAATAGGGAACACAGGAGAGGAAAAAGTTTGGGGAAAGAAAAATTATGGTTTACTCACATTGGGTCAAAAATAACTGTGGAATACTCACTTAGATAACTTGATGTTGAAGTTATCGTTGATGTTTCATATTTTTATTTAAAACAGACTGCTATCCTAAATGGTGAGCACAGACCAAGATCATTACACTATGTGTTGATCTGCCAGATCAGATTACTCTGTCCAAAGAGAAAGTTCTAATCACACAATTAATCCTTTTACTCTTTTTAATGTAAGGATGCTATAGCCTGTCAATGAAGTATATCAAGTATTCTGATATTGGATTCATAAATTATGAAGTGATCTGGAATGACTTTAAATTTTAAACAAAAAATAGACAGCATTTCATTATTGCTTATATTTTGTACATGTACTTATTAGGTTAGTACATATATTTGGCCCTGTCAAGAGTGAGGAGATTTGATTACTAACATAAAAGAAAGCTATGCCCTACCATATGTGCTCCTTTGAATACTTTTACATTATGTACACAACCTATATAATTTTTTTGGCAACTTAGGAACTTTGACAATCATATTCCAGAATCTTAAAAGCTCAGCTCTATACCAGACTGCAATTTTATTCTACTAATTCAGGGATCACCAAAGTATGTCAGTATAATCTTAACTATTGCCTGTTTTTGTAAATAAGTGTTATTGGAACACAGCCATGCCCACTAATTTACATATTGTCTGTGGATTCCTTTGCACTACAACAGAAAGTGTATGTCTTGCAAAGCCCAAAATCTTTACTTTCTGTTTCTTTATAGAAAGGGTTTGCTGACTTATGGCCTCTTTAAACACCATTTTCCATTCTCATTTTCCAGAATTCTATGAATCTATGAATTATCCTGGGGGACTGGGACCTATTGAAGGTGTTTGGGCAGAGGGGAGGCACGGTGACATGCATGTCCTGGAAATAACAATGTGATGGTGTTCAAAGGATGGACATAGTGTAGAGAGACTATTGACAAGGATAACAGCTATTATCACAAATTTTGAGTAAGAATTAATTTTGTTTAGAAACTCAAAAATAAGAATAAGTGGTCTATGAACAAGATATGAGGCATCAAAGACAAAATTTATCTTATTTAACAATTCTGTTTTAAGTTGACACTCTTTACAGAATTAATTCAAAAAGCATGCCTACCATCACTGCCGTAATATTTTTCCCACAGTGAATAAGCAAAGGTAGCATAGAGTGGCTGTCAAACTGTGGGGAAAATATATATGAAAATTAAAAGGTAAAGAAATGAATCCTTAAAAGATGCAGCTGATAGGAGGTGCTGTTTATATTTTGCTATTAAGACATTGCTCTTTTCCTATTCTTTGCATTTTCCTATAATTTTAGCAATCATTAAAGATTACTAGATATAGCTTATC
>VSMD01035028.1:0-32402 GCA_008750895.1 Mirza zaza
CTGCCCAATACCCTATTACTGTAGTACCTATGTGTCCACTTAGGTGCTGCTCAGTTAATACCAGTTTGCTGGTGAGTATATGTGGTGCTTGTTTTTCCATTCTTGGGATACTTCACTTAGTAGTATGGGTTCCAGCTCTAACCAGGAAAATATAAGATGTGCTATATCACCGTTGTTTCTTAGAGCTGAATAGTATTCCATGGTATACATATACCACATTTATTAATCCATTGTTATGGGCACTTGGGCTGTTTCCACAGCCTTGCGATGATGAATTGTGCTGCTATAAACATTCGAGTGCAGGTGTCTTTATTGTAGAGTGTCATTGGATCTTTTGGGTAGATGCCCAGTAATGGGATTGCTGGGTCAAATGGTAGATTCACTTGTATCGCTTTAAGGTATCTCCATATTGCTTTCCACAGAGGTTGAACTGGTTTGCAGTCCCACCAGCAGTGTAGGAGTCAAACATTAATATCTTAATAATGTTCAGTCAATTCTCTACACAAAGTCAGAGTCATCTTCTAAAAATACCATCTGAATAATGTCACTAACCTGCTAAAAGCCCTACAATGATAGAAGCTCTGAACATAATTAACAAACATTGTACCTGTTATTTTCTTAGTTGTTTGGAGTTTTTGTTTAGCTTTTTTATTCTTTGTATTAACTCTAAGCTCTGCAAAGGCTGAGACCATAGTCATGGATGACTTAGTTTTGTCATCAGTGACTAGCACTGTGCCTAGCACACAGTGCTAGATAGTCAATGCACATTTATTAAATATTAAATGAATGACAAAAAGAACAAATGCAGGAAAAGTTCATGAATTTGAGAAATCCTTGAGGGAATATTGTTTTATAATGGTACCTAGACTGAATTGATTATTATAGTTAAGATTCTGGCATGTGGAAAAGATTATACCAAGTGGCCCTTCTTATAAAATGTTGTTTCAATTGTCCTGTTTATAGGGCAAGGCTGTCATGTATGCTTCATACAATAGGCAGAATTCTAAGATGACCCCCAATAACCCCTGACCTTGTATAACTCCCACCTCTTGAGTGTGGCTGAGACTGAATATGATGAGACATCACTCCCATGATTAGGTTGCTAATAAATTGACTGATTAATCTCAAAATGAAAGTTGTCCTCAGTGAACTTCACCTAATGAGGTAAGCTCTTAAAAGAAATAAAAAGCATCAGCAGAAACATTTCTGCTGGCCTGGAAGACAGCCAACAAAATGCTATGACCTGCCTATGGGAGCCACATGGGAAGGAGCTGCAGGTGGTCTTTAGAAACTGAGAGTGGTCAGGAGCCAGTAGTCAGAAAGGAAATGAGGACCTCAGTCCTACAACTGCAAAGAGCTAAATTCTTCCAACAACCCAAATAAGCTTGGAAGAGAACCCTAAGTTCCAAATGAGAACAGCAGTGTAGCCACCATCTTGGTTTTAGGTTTGTGAGGCCCTGAGCAGAGGACCCAGCCAAGCCAGGCTGGAACTGGAGACCCATGAGATATTTTAAGCCTCTAAGTGTGTGCTGGGTATTGTAAGGTAGCAACAGAAAATACATACAAAAACTTTCATGTACATTATGTTATTTATTCTCGCAGCAATACATAGATTTATGTTTTGAGCTCAGAGGGGTTAAATATCTTTCCAAAGTTTATGTACCTAGTAAGTACACAGAAGAATAGAGAGACTCTGAGAAAGACCATGTGATGGGTGGAAATACTACACCATGTGTTCAAGGGGTAGAAGAGACCAAGAGCCGCAGCTACAAACAGCTCCACAATGTATTGGGATTGCTTCCATCCAGCTGACAGTGTTGATTGGATCCCTTATTCTAACTGACAAAATATGATAATCTAGGCTGAAATTTTCAACTTTTAATTGCTTAGAGATCACTGTAAATATTTTAAAGCTATTTATTTATAATCTCGGCTTTCTGCACCTATTTTTCATTTTCTCATTATTTTCTTGGACATATTCTCATTGAAGTCTCTCTCAAATTCTATATGAAGTGAGGTATATTAGGAAGGAAGGAATAAAAGAAGGAAGGAAAAAAGAGGAAATGAGGGGTGGAGGAAGAGAGCAATGGAGAGAAAGAAAGTAAAGATGAAAGTAAGGCAAAATAAGATAAACATGAAGAAAAGCAAAGAAAAACTATGCAGTGATGCCTTACAATGGACGAAGCTATGACTCAGAGAGGTTAAGTGACTTGCCCCAAATCACTCAGTTTGCAAAGTATAAAGCACAGTTCCCAAGTCTTCTGACTTCAAAATTTATACATTTTTTTAAGCTGACATAAATATTTGATTCTCCTTATCCTAGGGCTTTCTATTTTTAAAGCAGTGTATGTATTCTGTTTAGGCAAATCATGAGGCAAGCACCTCCTCCCCCTACTCATAATGAAAGATGCACGCGTGCCTCTCTGTTACCAATTAGGCTTTGTAGTAGATTTGGATCTTTTTGCATTGCTAATAGGAAGAGGATGCTTGAAATAAAACATGATGGATTTGGATGAGCTCTAATCTGCACATGCTCCAGAAATCACACTTTAATTTCAGGATAAAGCTGATGCCTTAAAAATGTAATGGGCCACAGAGCAACCAAGAAAAAATGCAATTTTAGAAAGGAGAAAATAAGAACAAAGCAGAAGGTAATAGAAGAAGGAGGGGCAGGGAGGAAGAGGGAAAGAAGGAGGGTCATAAAACAAAACTAAAGAAAAATAGATTTTTCAAGAATAAATCTTTAAATCCACTCTGGTATTTATATTGTGTTTTTGCAAGTCTTAAACAGTCCCTGTTTGTGACTCATTTATTATGGATGCAGTTTGGATTGTACTATTCTTTAGACCATATGGAATATCAAAGTATCTAGAACACACTGATCCCATCCAACTTGTCATTACTGTATTTCATTGTACAATTTGAGATGGGATTGCTTTGTTCAGATTATTTTTTTCTCCAGGGATCAAGATATTTTTCAAAGCTTTTATGTACACTATCAATTTCTGTTCATTGGGGAGAAAGTTTAAGCTTAGAGAGAAAGAATAAACTCTAAGGCCTCATTCAAAGCTTTTCTCTTTTTTCATCATATTACAGGGGTACAAATGTTTTGGTTACATATATTGTCTTTGCCCTGCCCAAGTCAGAGCTACAAAGCATGTCCATCCCCCAGATGGTGTGCACTGCACCCATTAGGTGTGAATGTATCCATCCTCTCCTCCCCGCTCCCTCCTGCCTGATGAATGTTACCACTATATATGCACTTAAGTGTTGATCAGTTAATACCAGTTTGATGGTGAGTACATGCAGTGCTTGGTTTTCCATTCTTGTGATACTTCACTTAGTAGAATGGGCTCCAGCTCTATCCAGGATAATACAAGAGGTGCTAGATCACCGTCATTTTTTGTGTCGAAGCCTTCTTAGTTACAGTTAAAGGACACCCCATTCTTCTAGTTGTTCAGACCGAAAACTACTGGAGTCATTCCTATTTCTCTGTTTCTTTCACATCCCATTTATAACTTATGAGCAAATCTGGTATCTCTGTTTTCGAAATAGTTCCAGAATCTGATCTTCTATCACCAATTCTACTGCTGCTACCGTACTGATGACACCATTTTTTCTCAGCTGCCTCCTTTGTTCTTTGTCCCCTAAAGTTGTAACCTGGAAGCTACAGTGATTCTGTTGAAGTATTAGCCAGATCATGGAACTTCTCAAATCCTCCAATGACTTCTCGTTTATCCCAAAGTAAAATCCCAAACTCACTCAAGTGTCACCTCCCTAAAGTCTTCTCTGTCTACTCTATTTAAAATTGCCATGGCATGTTGGGGTCTTGTGACCACAGGCTCTATCTTATTAATGGTCAGCAGTTGTAGGGTGAGGTTTCACAGGGCATGCAAAACAGGCAGTCTCTAAATGGCTTAAAACATGGTTGTGTGGACTATTTAAAAATAATCACATGTATGAAAATTTGAGTCTGGTGCTGGTGCGATTTTGATCTAATGGGTTTCAGCTTGCAGTGATGAAATAAACAACCTAGAGACCAAGATAGAGAGGCCATCTTTGGCTCAGTTTTATAACAGTCATTATGAGCATTACTTTTTCCAGTTAGAAAGTCTCTTGGCTTTGCTCCTTCTATTCATTGTTTAATCTTGGTTATCTTAATTATTCTCTTCCCATTTTATTACTATTCCAAGGATTATTTTTAGGATTAACTTAAATGGTATATGAAAAGTTACTGATGCATGGTAAGTACTTAATAAATTACAGTTGTTACTAATTTTGTTTAAAGTTTAAATTAATTGGAAACATTGGAGAAAACTTTTGGTTGGGTGGATACCTGGCAGCAGTGTGGATGATGAGTATGGCTCCAACAAATTTTGGCAGCTACAATGAGGAAACTTTTGTAGAAAACTACACAGAAAGCCAAGCATGCATCAGTAATCATAGAATAATAATAACAAAAAAAGAATGGATTTGAGGACTATTAAGAGAAAAAAACAGACAGGACTCTATCAATGGATTGAGTGCAGTCTCTGGCTTGAGAAAACGGATGGGAGGTGGTATAGTTTCCCAAGATAGGAAAGGCAGAGATGAGCAAATTTAAAGGTAGGCGGGAGATGGTGAGTTCAATTTGGGATGCAATGAGTTTGAAATGTGATAAGACATTCAAGTTAGGAAGTTTTGTTTGTTTTCTTGAATTATCCATTAGTTACAGGATCTGGAGAGGACCACGGTTGGAAATTTAGATGTTGGATAATTAATGTTAAATGATAACTAAAATCCTATAAATGAATGAGATTTTTCTATATGAGAGATGAAGAAAATCAAGAGTAAGTGATGCCATAGAGATCATATGAGAAAAGAATTCCAAGAAGACGATAAGCAACATCATGAGTAGTAGTGAGGACATGTGAGGCAAGGGATGGAAACACGTTTGTTGTTTTTAGCAACTAGAGAGACATTTGCAAGATTAAATTTACTGTGATAGAGGTAGAGACACCCAGAGAGAGTGGTTGAGACAGTCCTAGGAAATGGGGACATGGAGGAAAGTACATATTGCTCTTTGGAGAAACATGGCTCTAAGTTGAAAGGAAAACTAAGGTGATCATCAGAAGGAGACAGACAGACAAAATAGGAGGTGCCAAAAGAAAAAGAGAAGTTGAAATACCAAAAGAGAGGAAATACACTCAAATTAAGTAAGGTTCTCAAAGAAATGGAAAGATGTGATTCAAAGAACAGATGGAAGGACGGACATTTGAAATGTAGGATCATTTAGCTAAAATAGAAAGGGAAGAGGTAAGGCTGGATTTACACTTGTTTGTGTTGTGGGGAGAGACAGGAAGTGGAGAACGTCTTTGCAAGATGATCTGTATTTTCTCTCTAAAGTAGTGCTCATTTGCTGAGAATGATGGCAAAAATCAGAGTGGTGAAAGTTTGGAAATATTATTGTAGGGAATGAGAAAGGAAGTGGACTAGAAGTTTTACTATGTAGTGGCAATACCTCAACTGATGTGGGAGACCATGAATTTGTAGTGGCATGGATCCATGTGGTTGTGGCATTTGTTTTCAGCAGTGCTTGGCAGACAGATATGTGACTGGAAAGGGAGTGACCGGTTGATCCAGGGGTCGAGTTTTGCTAATTGGGTTCAGAAGAAGGACAAAGGAACTAATGGTATTGGCAGGAGAGAGAAGTAACATATCATGAAGTTTACATGGACTAAGGTTGATGATAATGGCTCACACCTGTAATCGTAGCACTCTGGGATGCCGAGGCGAGAGGATCACTTGAGGTCAGGAGTTTCAGACCAACCTGAGCAATAGCGAGACCCTGTCCCTACTAAAAATAGAAAGAAATTAGATGGACAACTAAAAACAGAAAAAAATCTAGCTGGGCATGGTGGTGCATGCCTATAGACCTAGTTACTCAGCAGGCTGAGAGGCAGGAGAATTGCTTGAGCCCAGGAGTTTAGAGGTTGCTGGGAGCTAGGCTCATACCTAGCCCAGGAAACAGAGTGAGACTCTGTCTCAAAAAAAAAAAAAAAAAAAAAGTTCATAATGATCACTTAATATCTACTATAGCAAGGAGCAATGCTATATTTTACATAATTTATCTCTAATCCTCACCTGAAATATGTGAGGTGGGTATTACTACTCTTATTTACAAACAAGGGAAATGAAGCTCAGCTGAATAATTTAATAAAGTCAGGCAGAGGATGAGAGATTAAAATAAGTTGAAGGACCAATGAGATTAATGAGATTGAAAAAATATTGTTAGTGCACCAAAAATTTGAGGAAGCAGAAAACTGATAAGATTGTGAACAGAGAATGTCATAACGCAGAAATTATAAACCGAGAGCTGGATCAATTCCAGATATGAGATGGTCTAGGGTGTCCATATAGAGGTATATAGACAGTAAGGTTGGAGTGATTAATATATTGCCTACACAAAAGAGGCAGATGTCTAAGACGAATAAGAAATTGGACTAAAGGTGACCATGTGATTGATCTGCTCAAGTCTTTGGCAAGTATGTGGGGAGTGGAGAGAAAGTGAGAAAAATGGTAATGGTGTACAGTGTAAAGAATGATTTTGCTAGATGTCCTGGCCTTCAAGAAGAAGTTCAAGTTTAAAAACAGTAACATGAAATCCATTCTTCTGGCTCGTTTTCCTTCATGTACATCCCTCTCATCCTTCATCACTCCCTAAAAATCTATCCTTTTCTTATTTATTCTGTGCTATTCCAAGTCTGATTCATCCACTTCTCATTTCTATCTCTCTCCCAACCCCATATCTAGAATCCAACATATAACTATTCTAAATTGAGCTATTTCCTTAATTTAGCTGAAATTTGAATGATTCTCCTAAAAACAGGGATGGGACTGTGAAAGTCCCACCTCATGTGCTGGAATTCCCTGGCCTCACATTTCCTGATAGAGCCCAGGGGGGAACTTGAGCAGGCTGTGGTAGAGGACATGAATAAATGGTCACTTTTCAAGATTCCAAACTGACTGGTATGAAGATTTTGTTATAGTGCCTCTGAAGAAATTCTAGTCCAGATATGCAGGCAGTCAGCTTAGCTAGTTCCCAGGACTTGACCTTGAAGTAGAAATAGCAGCAGCTGGGGATGGCAAGCTGTCCACAGCACCATTGCTTCATTAGCAACCGTGGGCACCATATCAGCTTCTTTGTGTCTAGTGGTCAAATAAAAGCTGTGGTCAAATGAATCCTCTCAGGGTTGACTTTTTCCATGCCAGCTGCTATTAATTCCCTTGTTCCTGTGTAGTTTGTTATATTAATACTTTAATGTGGGCCTATGCATTCTTTTCTTATTGATTTTATCATTTTTGCCTAAGCCTATCATTTCAGCCTATTTGCTATTTTACAGTTTTGATTTTCTCCTCCAAAGCATAGGTTATTTCTCTCAGCATTGTCCTGGTTGTTTTTTTTTTTTTTTTTTTCAAATTTAGGCAAGCATGCTTTCTTTAGCTTCATCTAAGCTATTGAGATGAAGCTAACAAGACAGGATGCAGGATAAAGACTTTGGTGTACCATTATAGGAATTGCAGGTTGACACTGATAATTTTATCAGTTCTCCTTCAATAGGGTTATTCAATCGAATATGGAGCCATCTAATTATAGTTGCTTCTGTAAATCTTATTTATAAATATTTCCAGAAAAGCTCTGTCAAATCCTTTGTTAAAGTCAATACACATTCTATAAAATTTCCCTAATTTATTACTTTAAAAACTCTAGGAAACAACAACAAAACAAACAAACAACAACAACAACAAAAACAAAACAAAAGGAAGAAAGAAGGAAAAAAAAACCCACAACAGGAAAATGAGATTAGTAAGACAGAGCCTAATGTTTGAGAGCTGTGGTGATTCCACATGTCCTATACAGTTTACCCCAATGGTAAAGTGTGGCCTTCTAACCTCTTATCAATAGTTTAATATTATTTTTTAAAATTTTGCCAGTGACCAACACACAACTTTAGTGTAGTTTTCAAAATCTCTATTTGTTCTTCCAGGAAAGCCCTATTATTTAGGCAAAAGAAAATATGTTTTGAAAATAAAGTAGTTTTAAAAAATGAGCAGCTTTTGAGGGGTGCTGAAACACAATTGATATTATTTTTTCAAAAAAATGTACAATAGATGTAAGAAAATTGCTTGATTTTCTGGTCTTGTTTAACTGACTTTCTGATTTAGAATCTAACTTAGAAGCAAGCATTTCTCTTTTATTGACTTAGGAGGAGCTATGAAGATGTGTGGTTTTTACTAGTCTGAGTTTCCACAGGTCAGAAGACTGTTATAGAATGCTATGTTTATCATTGGATTCTTACTATAAATATTACATTAGGCTTCTATTTTTAAAGATTAAATAACAAGTTAATGGAGACAATTTAGCCCTCTTTTTGCTGAATATGCTAGCACAAGATGCTTTATGTCAGCAAGTGAATAGATCAATAAAACATCTCATTTTTAATTGAATAGCTGAAACTATTTCAGTATGTGAAAGAGTTATAAACTGTTACAGAATGTAACAGGATTGCACATATTAGACTGCTGCTGTATGTAGTTGAAAAATGAAAATGAAAGCAAATATGGAGCAAAAATTTGTATACTTTAATTATATAAAATATAATGAACAGGTTTAAATTTTTATTCGTAAATTTTTTTCTACCAAGTAGGGATGTCAACTTGAACAGTTTTCTTTTTCTTGTCAATGATTGGAATCCATGATTCCAATACTGGCTTACAACTTGATTTAGGAGGAGATATAGCACCCTTAAATTAATGTCAATAATATAATCATACCTCACATTTTATATCATTTTATATTTTAAAATATGATTACACTGATTTTTATTTTATTTGTAATTCATTTACAAAGTAACTATAAAAGTAGAAATTACTGTCATATATACAAGTTTTGGGCAAAGAGTATAGTGGGCAACATTGCCTAAAATTGAGAAACTTGACCTAGGTATTAATGAGGGCAGTAACATGGGTTGGCTTTAGATAAAAAAAAACCAGTTAAGATGAAGTAGCATTACCAAATACATTTATACAGAAAAGAAGACAGACAAATAAAGGAGAAGGGAAAATTGTCTTGCTGAGAATAAGAAGTGATGTGGGCGATCTAGAGAGAACGCTGGAAAGATGTGTTGAAGGAAATAGGTCAGAATGGAAATACTGTTAAAATTGACATTTGTCCATCATGCTTAGTATTTATAGTTGGATTTGTAGTTTTATTACAAGTTAGTATAATTCTGATGTTTGTTAAGCTATGAAATTTATTCCTTTTTCTTCTTTTTTTTTTTTTTTTTTTTTGAGACAGAGTCTCACTTTATTGCCCAGGCTAGAGTGAGTGCCGTGGCGTCAGCCTAGCTCACAGCAACCTCAAACTCCTGGGCTCAAGCAATCCTGCTGCCTCAGCCTCCCAAGTAGCTGGGACTACAGGCATGTGCCACCATGCCCGGCCAATTTTTTCTATATATATTAGTTGGCCAATTAATTTCTTTCTATTTATAGTAGAGATGGGGTCTCACTCTTGCTCTTGCTCAGGCTGGTCTCGAACTCCTGAGCTCAAACGATCCGCCCACCTCGGCGTCCCAGAGAGCTAGGATTACAGGCTTGAGCCACCGCGCCCGGCCTCCTTTTTCTTCTTTACTTTAGCAGGTTAACATGCTCTCATCTAGTTTCTTTCTTCATAAAGTAGACCCAAGTAAATCATATCTTGACTGTATATAGGCCATACCTGAGGTTACTTTCTCATCTACTAATAAGAGAGCTTCTTTATTTAGTTGCCTACATTGCACATCTGCAATTTCCTACCTCCCATTCTCTCCTCAACACACTGAGACCTGGATTCGTCCACAACTTTGTTGAAGCAAGTTCCGAAAGATCACCATATTGGCAAATCCAGGGGACACCTGTCAGTCTTTAGATTGATTTTGTTGTGATGTTTGATATAATCACACGCCCAATGTTTCTGTATCCTTGCTTTCTTAATTTTTGACCTGTTTACCTTTTGGTCCATCTTTCTCAATATTTTTTTCTTAACTTCCTTTTCCTGTATGCACTCTTTAAATATTGCTAATTATGTTCAGTCTTTTTTCTTTTCTTTCACTGTATTCTCCTTAGGCTCACTCACCCAGGCCTTCTGATTTATTTATTAGATGATTACTTCTAAATCAACATCTCCACCTTTTATACAGTTTAATCAATGACAGACCTGTATTTCAGACTCCCTTGAATTCATCTCCATTGAATGTCTCTCAAATGTCTCAATATCAACAAAATAAATAAGCAATCTCACTCTTGGCTGTGGTTGATTCTCCAGTTAATGACACTGTTCTCTGTAGACATACCCAGGGGAGATACGGGATCCACTGCTCACCTGCTTCCTTCTATTGGTGGCCATGTTTCATAGCTAGTACCTTCAAATGATCTCTGGTACGTATTCCCTGCCCCCCTTCATCTTTCCCTGCATTAATTCAGACTCTATTCATTTTGGGGTTGACTAATATAATTTTATACTCCTATACTTAAAACTGCTATTACTCACCTGAGTCTTCCTTCTTAAAAATCCATCCTTTTATTGCCACCAAAGGCAACTTTGTATGGCAAATAGGATCATTTCATTGTTCTTCATAAAACCCTTAACAGACTCATCACTGTTTTCAGGATAAAGTCCAGATTCTTTCCCATAACATATAAGGTCATTTGTCATCTGTTCCCTACCCACATACCTCCTAATCTCTTTCCAGAAGACACAAAAACTACTTGCAGTTCTCCAGCCTCCATATGCTCTTTTATCAGGCTTTTCTCATGGCCTGTGATGCCCAACCTAGCTTTCTTCTCCTAATCTGTTTCACTGGCAAAGAACTACTCATACTTGAGGAATTAGCTCAGGTTACTGGGCATCAACTTCTGCCGCTGCATCCAAGGCTGAGTTAGGGGTTCATTCCTCTTGATCGCCAATCACTAGGCATATACTTAGGTAAAAATACATTCATAGCATTTGGGTATCTTATGTGTTTCTTCTACTAAGAATATTCAAAGGTAAGCATTTTGTCTTACAGAGTTGCATCAGCAGTATCAAGCATATTGCCTGGCAAATAGTAGGTATACCATAAGTACTCATTGATTAAGTTGAATATCTTAGGAAGATTAATTATTGAAGGAAATATATTTGTATATATGTGTATGTGTGTGTATAGATATATTGTGTGTGTTTATATGTGTATATATATATATATATATACACACTTATATTTAAGAGTGACTTGGAAATTCCATTCTAAACAAAGCACATATAAAATCTAACAAGCAATAATTTACTGAGCAGCTACCATGTGCTTGGCATGCCACACACTTTATTTCCATTAATCTTCACAACTTTGTAATAATATATTCATTTTATTAATATATATTAAGTTATATTATATATATTCTCAGTATTGAGACTATATATTCTCAGTAACTTAATATATATTAATATATATAATATAACAGAATCAAAGAAATTATTTTTCCAAGACTGCACAGCCAGCAGTAGAGAGGTTTAAATGCAAGTATTCCTATTTCCAAAGCTTAAAATAGAAAGATTTTTATTTGTTGAATTTTCTTTTGTTGAAAGAGAGGGAGTGGTTAATCATGGAAACTGAGTATGATTCTTTTAAATTTATTACAATTTGTAGCTGGAATAAATTGGGCCTTCCAATTTTTGGAATATCTGATGAAAGAGAGATTGGAATTTAGAATATCCTTTATGCAGCTTGCCTACAACTGGTATTTTAGTTAATCAAAACAAGGGAAAAAAAGTACATTTAGTAAAATGCCTGTTATTTTCAAAAGAGAATTTCTTTTAAAGGAAAACTGAGTCCCTCATTTTGCTGATATAGTTTGAACCGTGTGAGAGATGCAATAAATGTGTGTCATCAGGAACAGACTACGAGCAGATGAAACTACCTCAGACATAGCTCAGCAGTTTTCTTCTGCCAAACTCTACTCCCTATGGAAAGAGAGATAAGTACACTTTTGAGAACACTTTTATGAGACTTTGTATCTTTATATATTTATTTGACTAAATGGGAAATGTTTACTATTCCACTGATCGTTAACAAGTTTGTTTAATTTTTTTAAAAAAATCAAGATTTGTGCACTGGGAACAGAAATAAGGAATAATTATTTGGAATAAATTATTATAAATTAGGCATAATGATTTCTTAAAAGATATTACAATTTACTCACAAGTTACGTATATTTCTAATGCTTTTGTTTCTTTGGCATTGGACTTCAATCCTTACTATGTTGCCTAGAAAAATCCTATCAAAGCATTACTTAAAGCAAATAAAGTGATTCCTAGGGCAAGTGTCTACATAATTTTTAAGTTTATTAGGAATGACTCAAGCATTCCAGGTAATTATTTTTCACAGGAAGAGAGCCCAACCAAGTTGCTGTAGACCCACTATAAATGTTAATGGAATGAGATAACTACACACTAGTTGGACTCACGTAGGAAACACAAGAAACATGGTCTTTCTGCTTGTCACTGAAATGAGAAATGATGGTTAAATATCATACCCATTATCACATTCTCTTACAATGAAAGTGTTGTCTTTTCTTGGTACATTACATTGGAGATTTTGATTTCCCAAGGCAAAAAGAAAAGTTTTCTTGTCTACCAGTACAATAATAATTAGACTTAAACATAAACCATTTTCATAGCTAAATGAACTGCATAGTAACTGAGTGCTAGTTTCAAATAGTAGGATTAGGGTATTAAAATATTACTGAGAAGATTAGCCCAACTTAGGAAAACACATTATGTAAAGGTAGATAGTATTCCATTCTTTGGAATTTTAAGATAAATTAGTAAGTCTTTTGTTTGTGTTTGGCTAATAATGGAAAGCATTCCCCAAACAAAAAAAGTGAAATTCATACTTCATTAACAGTACTAAGAAAAGTTAGCTCTCACTCTCACCCCATTCCATTCAAAACTTTGCCTCCAGATGTTATTTTGTATTTATTTTGCAATGTTTATTATGGTAGTCCAAGACGTTTATGTCTTAAAGATACATTGGTCAGTTTATTTACAGAGGCAGCTTCTCGAAGTAAAGACAGTTTACTTTGGGTGTAGGTTAAACGACACAGCACTAGGAAGAATGGGTGTGGCTGGTTTCCTCCAGTGTGTTCTCTATTATTCCTTTCATTATGAGAACTCTGTTTTGTTGGTTTTTTTTAATTTTCTTTTTTTAATCCTGTAAGGTTTTACATAGTTTACACTGTGAGAAATAGTTGAGCTTTTGGAGCAGTTACCCTGCATAGAAAATGAAAGAAACACAAAGCAGAATAAGTGATAGGGCGTTGGTACCTTTGCTTACAAATCTGACTCCTGTCAAAGATGAAACAGGAATAAATAGCTGGAAAATTGCTCAAGGTATCCAGGGTAGAGAACAGTTTGTTGTAATTTGATAGAATCATTGGTGCTTCTTAAACAAGGCTTGGGACTGGCTGGCTAGCGAGAGAGAAAAGAGACAGTAGGTGGTTGTGTTTTAGCAGTAAGGCTGGACCAAGGTTGTTAAAAGATTGTTATGTCTTTACGTGTTGCAAAATCAAACCATATTAAACTGTGAAACCAGTATAAGAAAGTTCAGCCAAGTTGTCATTTCCCCCATTATGACTACTTTAATGCCATTTTGGTAATATTGAATAGCATTTGTTTCAAAAATTGTTTTGACAACAGAATTTTTTCCCCCCTAAATGTTGTTTTTCCTTATCTCTGTTTTGTTGAGTTCATCAGAGTGTGCTTAGCTTTTCTATTGGGAAATCCAGTGTGTGGGAGTGCAGGGGCAGGACAAAATAGAAGCTGACAATGTGATATCTAGTAAAGGCTAGGGAAGCACTGAGAACAGTTTTCAGTTAGAATTAGCGTGGCATCTTTAGAACCATGATATAGTACTTTGCAGTAAGATGGAAGCTTTATCTTGCAAATCAGAACATATAGGGAATTCCACCTTTAATTTTTTTCCTCCACTTTAGCATTATTTTTTTCCCCATACTTTAAGAGGTGATTTGGGGATGAATTTGTTTTCTGAAGTATTCTTCTCAATTCACTTTTAACTTAATATTTGAGTCTTGTGTAATATTGCCAGTGACACAAGGAAAAGCAGGACCATCTGCTGCTTTTTCTTTGAGGTTCTGAAATAATCTTATACCTCTTGAAGAGACGCCTTGTAAACACGTTGCATGTGGCTAGCCATTGTAACTGGCTACTTCTACAGTTGAAATGCTACTCAACGGTTTCACTTATTTAATTTTAGTCATTGGAAGCACTGCTTGAGTAGCAGAGTTAGACCTTAATTTTGCTAGTCAGTTCAGTAGTTCAGTCATGATTGCAGTTGCATATAAAGAAGTTCTCTTTCAAATTGATAATTAATTCACTCTTGATCTCTGAAAAGTTATACTTAGATAACCATCTGTATTTTCACATTTTCTGGGGTTTTCTTGGTATCAAAAACTTACAAAGTTATACAACCATAAAAGCAATAACGTGTTTTCATATCATTTTCACAGAAAGGGAAACATGAATACTGATTGTGGATGCTGGGCTTAGTATATCAATTATTACAAAATAACACTTTAACCTTCACCTAGAAATCTGAAATTTTAGGAGAATGTTATATAGCCTATACATATGAAAATACTCAGCTCTAATCTGATAGCTGTATTGGTGCCTCAAAGCACTGTTGCTCATTAGCTGTGTACATTAAGCATGAAAGAATCTACAGATAGATAATTTGTTTATTCAAATGACATCTTATTAATGGATAGGAAGGGCAATCAACTGACTTGTTTTTATTTCCTGTCCCAAAGTGACTAAATTAAACCTGAAACCAGTGATTTATTATATAGTAAGTTCTCTTTAAGCATATTAAATTTATATAATTCTTTTTTTTGTAAATATAGTGTTAATTTATCTATTATCTAATTGATAGGTTTCTTTGGGGGGCGAAAATGGTGAGGGCCAAGAAACTGATACAGGCCTTCAATTTCAATTGCTTAGGCCTACAGGGCTGTCTATGATCAATTTATTTAGATGATTGTGGAAAAGATAATTTTCATAATAAATTTGGAAAATCCAGAGATCCTAGAATAGCATGTTTTAATGATCTCTTCTTTTCTATAAATAATACCATTTTGGATTTGATTGGATCATCTGTATATTCAAATTAAGCTATATTCTCTTGACCCTTTCACATGTGTATATTAAACAAGCCTTTAAATAGTCCATCGTCAACAAGTGGAAATATTCATTTACCACAGTAATTCATTCTCTCCCCCAACCCGAAAACTTCAGCATTTAAAAGGGAGACTGCCAATCAAGAAAGCTAGAAATTATTTGCATGAAACTGACTCACTTTCCTAAATTGACTCTGCATGTCTATGTCTTTTTTGGAATCGTAAATTATTCTCACTGCTGGTTTGGATAAAACTAAAATCTATTTTCCTGTAGCATTTGGTGTGTTCCTAAAGTGAGTCATAACCATTTTTTACTATGGGAAAAAGATCAGTAGAGGAGAATTTAGTGATAAATAGGACCTTTTAGATAGTTGCCACATGAGGAAAATCCCTTGGATGTTAATACCAAGTGTTTTTATTTTTGTTTTTCTGGTTTTTTGTTTTATTAAACTACTGCTTTAAGAAGTGCAAATAATATTCTTTCCTTAGTTCTATATTAGGAATAAAGAAATTCACTAAACCATTTCTTCCCTAATTTATTCCTAATTAATTTTTAAATCATTAGGTAGAGTTTTTTTCCCTTTTCAAACTAGTCAATCAAAAACCATAAGTAAGCAAAGTATAGAACCAAAGTAGGGAAAGAGATCACAGGCCAAAATGGATTGACTGCTGCCAGGGACAGCCTGGTGCCCAGGGCATGGCATTCTGGGTCAGGTAGTACATGGTTGCCATTGAGTACCTATAAGGACGAAAGTAAGGATCCCATTCCTTCTGGGGTCAGAATGTTTTTCTTTTTTTCCAAACCTTGAGATCATGGTGGCCAGATAGTTGACTGAGTTGTTGCAGAATTTCTTGCCTCTGGGGAGATTGGGATCAGCCTGGAGTGTGCGTGGTCTTGGGAGACCACATATAGTAGCATTAACTGACTCAGAAATGTCTCCAGTTCAAGATTCAACATTTAGTGGTAGCTTATTTTATTGTGTTTGGGTACCACAAAATTTACAAGGTGAAGTAAGTTGTGAGTCTAATCCCACCTTGATATAGCTCCATTGTAAGCAGCTACAGAAAAAAATGCACTAGAAGAAAAGGCTGCATTGCCACATTCTCAAATATGTGGTTGCCTTCGGTATTGGTACCTCCATTGACTCCTTTTTGGGAAGAATATGGATAATTTATTCTAATTCTAAAATCTCCAGTGAAGGCTGCAGTATGAGAAATGGGGAAAGGAAAGTCAATCTGTTGCTGAAGCTAGCGACTTCCTAGCAATAATAATAGCTTATATTTTTATTGTGCTTTATAATTTCAAAGCACTTACAGTGCATTGGATTATTTTAGATTTTATTATAAAGGTAGATGCTTCTTTAAATTTTGTAAGGAGTTGTTAAATTGGTTGAAATAATCTAGCTCTTGCTTGAAATCCATTTGTGATGGTAATTAGGGATAGATAAAATAGTAACTGAGTTAATAGTGCAAGAGCTAATACATGAAATTAAACCTCTATCCAGAAAACTTTGGTAAATAAAGGTATTCAACTTTGTTGAAAAACTTTTCTAATATGTATTTTCAAGTTCTCTGTTTTTAAACATAAAACTTAATCTTTAGCAGATGATTCAGTGTCTTGGATAGTCTCGACATCATTTTGAGCAACAATTTTCATTGCACACAACTATAGATATCGAAGTGTAAGCTATTTTACAAACTGCTTATATGTTTCATTATTTTGCAGTCATGTAATCCTGTCTCCTAAAATTATGCTGTTGCCAGTATCCAGTTAATAAAATATTTCTACTCATGTTGTGTTACTACTGTATTTTAATGACTATGAATAAAAGTGATTACTGTTTTCTGGTTCTCTCCTTCTCTCTCTCCCACCTTTCATAGTTCTCTCCCTCCCACTCTCCCTCTGTTTCTCCTCCCTTCCCTTCTTCCTTCCTTTTTTCCTCCTTTTTTTTTCATACCTGTTTATGTGATGGACATGCTAGTCTCAGAATTACTTGAGGGACAGGATGGGCAAAAAATAGTGTGTGACAATTAAAATCCTGATAATTGAATATATGAAAGTAGCTGGGGAGAAAGTGAGACGTCATCTGAAGGAAGTTGTTTGGCAGTTCCAACAGTGAAGAAGATCTGTTGATGTTTCTTCCTGGATCATTGCAGCTCTGAACAAGGATTCCAGGGAGAGATAATAGTGCCGGTAAATACCCTGCTAATACTAGAAAAGAACTGAATTGACAGCTACTCCATAGTCATAAAGGGCTATAGCAATCCAGGACTTCCCAAGGAGTCAGACCTGCTATCCCCTTTCTGTATGAGCTGTGTCTCTTTCTCCCATGGCATGTAATTCTCCTTTCTCCTTTTTATTCTTCTTGCCTCCGAATACACTTGCCTCCCCGCATCCACTGCCTCACCAGCCAACCGATAGGCTTCCCACAGCACTCTCTCTCTCTCTTTCTTTCTCTCTTTCTCTCAGTCTCTCTCTCTCTGTCTCTCTCTCTCACTTTCTCTCTCTCATATACACAGGGTCACATTTTGAGTTCAGATTCTAACTTAAGTCTTATCCTGGGTTGAGGCCTCTATGATTTGACTTCTCCAGCTTCTTCATAAAATACTATTTCAGATCATGTGAAAACACTTCAATATTGCATGACATGAGTAACCTTGGAACTAATAATAAATATGTTTTTAAGAGATATGATCAAGAAGGAGGAGGAACATGGACTTTGGAATCAGCCAGAGCTGGGTGTGACTTCCAGGCTCACTGGTTGCTGGTTGTGTGACTTTGGGCACTTGTCTGTGCCTCAGTTTCCCCTTTGATAAAAGAAGGACATCAATAACTCCCTCAGAGGGCTTTTGGGATAATTATATATCATAGTCAAAGGGTAAGTGACTGAGTGACTACTATCAAGGAGGTACAGCCATTTGTTTTGCTTTGTTTTTCTTTAAGAAATTTTGAAATAAAACAATAATAATCTCCTAAATTAGTGAGAGAGTCATTGCTTGAATTGGGAAAAGTCTCAATTGATCCAACCACCAGCTTTGTTTAATCTTATTCTTTCAGTGGAGGATGGATTCCACACAAATTCTCTTTGTGTTACATGAAGTCACACTCTGATTGTAATACATCAGCCATAAAAAGAAGGCTTTTCTCCATAATTTGCCTAGAAATAATTGCAGTTGTATTGAGAAACGATCCAGTTAGTTCCTCTGCTATTAAAATACATCCATGGAAAAGATGGAGTGTCTTTATTTATGCCTATTTATAAAAGATGTACACTTTTAAGAATAAGTAAGTTCTTAATTTTAAGAGGACCCCAGACAAAATTGGTATTTACATTTTAGGTACTAAGTCATGATGATTCATTTCATTTTCATGATTCTCACATCTAATTTGTTCCTTGATATTATTATGTATATACACTTATATGGATTCTATCACATTATCATTAATCAAGAAATAAAATTGGTTTATGTGTGTGACTTGTGGAATTAGTCACAATTTTTATTAATATTTATTTATAAACAGAATGCACTTATTGTCATGTTGAATTATGAACGTTTTCATCCTAATAACAACCTTGCAAGAGAGGTAATGTAACTTCTATTTTGCAGAGGAGGGATGTAGGCTCTGAGAGATCACACAATTTGCCCAAGGTCACACAAGTTACAACCAGTTAGTAGCAGAATTGGAACATTAACATAAGCTGTCTAACTAGCTACAGTGCACTTCACACTTTCCTTTCTCCTTTTGTGGAGATCAGCCTCTATGCTTGGCATTAGCTATATTTATATATTCTTTTTCTTCCCAATGTTATTCATCTCAATATTTTAATAACTACTAATGTGAACAACTTTTAATTCAATAACATCAGAGCAGCAGAATTAAATCTTTCTCCTCTGAAAGCCTATATATTTTCATTTTTGGGAAAAAGGGTTGGGATAATTTTCAAAGGACATTGTCACTAATGAGGACTTGCTAGGAACATAACGCTAAAGTAAAAGAAGTATCAGATATTCCTTTGCAGGGACTACCATGATCATCTCCAGTCTCTCTCCTTCTTGTTGCACATGAGATAGGGGGACTCAGATCAGTCAAGTGACTTACCAATGGTTACACACCTGGGATTAGAACTTTAATCTTCTGAGGATAGAAAAGAGACCTCCACTCAGTTATAAAGCAGAATTTGGAGACCAGGGAAGAAGTGTAGATCAGATTTATGTTGCTGCACTCTCTTGACTCTGCCTTTGTGTACAGAATTTACCCTCCATCCATTACCATCAACAATTTACCAGATCTCAGAGATAGAACCAGAGCAAAAAGTTGCAGGAACTTTACCAGAAGTTGACAAAGAGTTTTTGTTCAAAGCTGAGAGAACTGTTTGTTTGAATACTGTATGATTCCATGTACTTAAGGATCTACAGGTGGATAGAGAATTGCAGTTAAAACTGATATTATCTTTGTCTTCATTTATATTTTGGCTGAGTGTTAATTTTAATTTCTTTTTCCTTTGTGATAATTCTACTTTTATTTAAGTCTTGCATCAAGGATTTAGATGCTCTGCCATTGTCTGGAGGACGACAGGGACCTCAAGCCAAAACACATGGGAAGACATAATAGTCATTTTTCACCTCGTGTTCTGGTTTATTTAATCTTTTTTTTCCAGCATTACACGTGCACATATAGACCTTCTCAGTAAGTGCTTATTGAGAAAATGAAGACAATGATAAATGTAGAAATATATGCAAAAATAATTTGGCTACTTACACTTGACTGGGTAACACTGAGGACAAAGGTTTTGGTGTTTGGTGTTTGAAATCATCCAAAAGTTCTAAAACATGGGAACATACTTCCACCTAACATAATTCTGTAGGATACGGTTTGTTTCTCCTTAGTAATGTATTTTTTAGCTGAAAACAGAATTATTTTATACAGTGGGAAGAGATCTAGGTAGTTGAAACACTTATCACATGGGGATAAAGAAAGAAACACCAGAGTAAGAAACAGGAATACATCATTTAAAAATCTTTATATCTTGGAAGAGGAAAAGAGACTTGGAAAGTCAATTAAGTCAGGCAGTCCACATGAGCATGACAGTTGGTGGAGAAAAGGTGCCCAGAGACAGGCAGCCAGAAGCCAGACTCATTGCAAATTCTTCAGCAAACAATGATCTTGAGGGGGCTAGGAGGCAAGGTGGGCAGAGCAGTCGTGTGTCCTTCCATTGCAACAGGAAGGTTACGTTGTGTCATGAGATTCTGTGCTGTACACTCAGGGATTCCTCCTCCTGTACTGGGCTGACTGTGTCCTCTGTGAAACACTGCTGAGGCCTTCAGCTAGGGTGACTTCAATCCCCCAAAGAGATCCACAGACTGGGAAAATATGGAGAAGAAAAGGCTAAATGTTGAAGATGCAGAAGGAACTGACATACAAAAGAAAAGATGCTCATTTCTAGGCAATGAAAGAGATGCAGTGAAATCATGCAGGGAAACCCATGTCTAGAATTTTGTTGACTAAAATAAGAAAGTTGAATAAATATCTCCTAATAGAAGTAAGTCGCCATCAGCTCAGATAAAGGAGGATCCAAAAAGCAAACACTGAGAGATGTAATATATTCTAAATTACATAGGACACAGGTTCTCTGATTTAGCAGAATTCTCTTTCCTAATTCATGAGTCTCTATGAGTGACAATTTCTCAAGAAAACAAACAACAAAACAAAGTGAACAAAACTTTAAAAACTATTAACAAATATATTTATTGTGGTGGCTTTCTCCCCTACTAGATACACCTTGTTAGAAAGTAGTATCCCTTTTAGTTCTGGGTGGACCATTAAGCAGGTAATAAAATTGTTTTTCTTTCATTGAGAGAGAAAGAAAATGCATGACTTTGCAAACATGTTATATTCTCCTTTCTCTGTTTTTTTTTCTATGAAATCAGAATTTTCTTCTAATAAGTATGGTTTTTTTTTTTTTTTTTTTTGGAAGTAAGTTACAGGCACATGTTTACAGACTGGTATAATCCAAGGGGTAGCAGAGGCTGAACCACACAGTGCTGACATAGATTGGAGACCTGTTCCAGGTGATCACAACCCTTCACAGTTTTGTAAAGCACAAAAGTAATCTCCAACTCTATGATTTCTTCCACATTTTGCCTTTCTCCATACATATTAGTTAACTCTGGTATGCACTCTCATGTTTCTTGCAAACGTATGGGATGAGGGCAGTGGAACTAATTTTAAAACAGTTGTCTCTGTGATGATAAATCCTACAATTCCAAATGCCAGGCCCTAATTCTGAGCACTCTCTAGATCTCCTGGACAAAACAACACTGTCCTTTGAACGATGTTTCTCTCCTCTGATCTTTTAGTGTTTCGAAGGGATATTGCATCTTTGAATTTGCAGAATTATCTTTTGCTTCTCAAAACAACAGCTTGAAAACATATTTTTATAAGGAAAAGATGTTTCTTCTCCAGATGCCATCGTTACGTTGTTACAGCTTTTAGCCTAGTGATAATTATGTACAAAATTTCTTGTCTTTTAAAAATGCACAGAAGCATATAGGATAACCATTTGAAAGTATCCCTTCTTTGAACTTTTGGCTCTTTGTTGTTAACTATGCTTGTATGAAGACTATAGCAACTATTTGGAATGTTGTTAAGACAGAGCAGTAATAGATATGTTGTCCATTTGTGGTCCTAATGGCTAGAGCACCTGTCCTGGGCATCTGGTTGAGATAGCAGCATCATGAGTCTACAAAAATCTCATGGAACCCTCTAGTGTACAGTGCTGACTGATACCGATTTCTGTTGTTTATCTTGGACTTTTCTCTTCTTCTGCTGCTGTTTGTCTTTGTTTTCTTGTTGTTCTGGAGTTTCTCTGCTGGATTCCAGACCTTTGCTGTCAGGTATTGCTTCTTTACTTTCTTCCTTATTAAGTTTTTTTCTTTTCCTCTCCCTTCCTTTTTTTCCTGAAATGAAAGGATACACCTTTAAAAATTATATTAAATTATGTTCTATTTGGTTATTCTAAGTTTTAAAAAATGATTTAAATTTTTCTTAGGTTGCATACCATAACAATAGACACCAAATATCTACAATTTAAATCATTCATTCAACTACTCTTTATTAAGTTTATGATACTGTGTTATATTCTAAACAATGTAAACATGAAACATATACACTATAATGAAGAAACTAATAAATGATATCTTGAACTCTAGAGAGTTATATTCTTATAAGTTTGGAATTTATTTTATATGATGGTTATACATATTAGCAAATTTTAAATTAGATTTCTTGTCATTTAAAAACTTTATTAATATGTACATTTTATCTGACTCCTACTTAGGGCACCATTTTAGTATTCAAATATTTCCAAGTAGCAAATACATATTTATAATCTATCAAGTTATTTGCATGCCATCTAATAGAAGAAAATTGATTTACATAACAAACATGGAAATAATAGTTCATGAGGAATACTAGGATAACTGTATTTTAACATAAATCTTTCTATGTTGAAATTAATTTGCATCGCAATTTCTCTATATGCAGGGTGGTGGTGACTATAACATATCAATGACCCTATGGTACAAGCTATGAGGGCAGAAATTTTGTGTCTCTGTAAATTAAATAAGTAGATATTTTTTAGATGTATACTGGATTCCATGGAGACCTCTGACCTTGGGCTGGGTTTGAAGCATAGATTTAATGCAGATTCATGCTATGAGCAATTTTTAAGAGTGGAATCAACATGACTTTAAGGGTTTTGATATGGAAAGGCATACTGTAGCCAACATGGAGCCAGGGTGGAGAACTGAATTTTACTCTGCTGGCATTGAAAAACTGCTGAGAGTTTTAGAGGAAAAGAGTACTTTGATCAAAGTGGATAGCCTAGAACCAAATTCAATGGGTTATTTTATTTCTAAACAGTGAATTAATTAGATGTTTTATTATCATGGAAACATTATAAACATACAATCTATAGTTCAAACAATTTCTGAATGCATAGTTTTAGTAACATCCACTAACACATATATCCCAATGAGAAATTACTTAGATTCAAATCAATATCATAGTAAATGAAAACTAGGAGCCAACTACTCCCTGACATGGGACAAATTTTGAATGCATATCTTTGCATAGTGAGCCATGTAAAATTTGAAATTAGTATGATTACAATAAATCACTTTGGGCCAGGCACGGTGGCTCACACCTGAAATCCAGCACTCTGGGAGGCTGAAATAGGAGGATTGCTTGAGGTCCCGGAGATAGAGACCAGCCTGAGCAAGAGTGAGACCCTGGTTCTACTAAAAAATAGAAAAAATTAGCTAGACATTGTGGCACGTGCCTATAGTCCCAGCTACTTGGGAGACCGAGGTAGGAGGATCGCTTGAGCCCAGGAGTTTGAGGTTGCTGTGAGCTAGGCTGATGCCACAGCACTCTAGCCCAGGTAAGAGAGAGAGACTCTGTCTCCAAAGAAAACAAAAGAAAAAAAAAAAAAAAAGAAGTCACTTTGGATAAGAGTATTTGGAGAAATTATTTGCATGAGAGAACCAAAATATTTTCATGTCCTGAAACAGGCTGCAAATATTAAATTCCGTGGTTTGGCTTTCATTTTTTTGAGCTCTGGTTACGGAATCCTAGGGAGTGGTATTATTAATACTGCATAGGTATACTAGGCCAATACAGTCTCCTTGGATTAATGATTTTATACCACAACTAGCTTTGTCATGAGACTATATTTACAAAATCTTCCAGTTACTTTATGAAAACTTGCCTTGTTGGGCTCAACATAACACACCTCCAAATTTTGGACTGTAAACGACAGTTAACAAAAATGAGAATTCAGCCCGGGGTGAAGCAAGTATCAGTCAAATTGTTTGACTGATACTATCTATATATATAGATAAACAAAAAATATTAGTCAACCATTATGCCTAAGCTGAACTACTTGTACACTGATTTGCCAATTCCATTGTTCTTTTCACCTAAAAGAATATCGCTGGGTTGATAACATTTTTACAGTAGGAATCCAGGGCCTTCTTTTCATGCTGGATTTAATGACTACATCTTTGAAGTGCTGCCTTGAATGCAGTAACTAAACAAGAAAAAACTGAAGAGTAAATTTACCTTCCTCAACATAAATTTTGTAAAACTGCACAAACTGCAAGAGAGAAATACTGGTTTTCCTGGTATGTGCCTGGTTTTCAGAAGGAGATGGCTACAAAGGTTGGATTACATAATATTTCCATATTGAGGAGAATTTTGGAGGTGTTCAAGTTCAACTCCAAAAGAAAAAAATGTCAGCAAAAATCATTCCAAAGTTCCATAAAAACTACTGACCCCAAACGAAATGTTATTTTTATGGAAATCATCCAGAAGTCCAGTGTTTGACATTGTTCTCTTGATGATGGTCCAACATCTTACAGCTGTGATCCCAACCATAATGTTCTGGACACATAAGAAATATATTGTTTCTTTCTTAGTCATAGATTGATTTATATGTTTTTTAGCCACTTGTGACAACTATTCAACTTGTAGTGCACTTCTGCTTATTAGCAAACTGATATGATTATTTCCTAAGACAGGCAGAAACATTTTTGGAAGTGGCTTGAAACTTAGTACTATAGCTTCATTATCCAAGGAATAACTAGTCTGGGTGGTGAGTGAAAGGGGAGGCTCTAGTAAAGTAACAGGAAACTAGCACATTGTACGTTGTTGCTGCCCAACAGAGGGTTATTGCACAATAGAAAAATGGGAATATTATTTTTTACAGGCCATGTGTTAGTGGTTGGAAATGCTAACTACCCTTTTGCATAAATATATTTTGCTCTTGTCCAAGAAATAAAATAGAAATGCAGAAGAGTGGCTGTAGTCGATTAAAATCATGTGCAATTTGAAATGATTTTGTAAGGTTTTCTTTAAAGGAGAGCTCTTTTTTTTCATTCTAGTGACTTTTCATTGATGTGGTTAATACTTATTTTTCAATTTTTTGTTTTTTTTGCAATTTGGCAAACTAAGCATTCCAGTTATAACAATCTAACATATATGTGTGTGCTTTGTCATTTACTGAAGGGGTGTGTGTATGTGTGCACATGCACATGTATACATGTCTCTGAACAGTGTTGTGGAGCTTTCTAATGATTAAAAGAATGTTCATCTTCCCTCAGTGTCCCACCTATGAGGGTGTTTGGGTAGAAACCATCAAAGAAAAATTGCTATTAGCAGTCAGGTACAATCTGAGACCTTGCAGGAAAGCACAGTGGTGTGACATTTAAGAACACTATTGTTAGGGGCAGAAAACACTGTGTTCCAATTCTACGTCTGTCACCAACTAGTTGTGTGACCTTTGGCAAGTTGTTGATATTTCTCAGGATTAATTGTCTGATATTTAAAATATGAATAATCACTACTGCTTGCTAAACTTTGTAAGGATTAGATGAGATGCTTGTAGAGGACTTGGTGCAGTGCCTGTCATATGTCAATCATGGGATAAAGCTAATATTATTAACTCATCACATGAATTAAGCCCCTACTCTGTGCCCAAAGTGTGATAAAACCTGAGATACAAGTGAGATACAGAGATTGGCAATAATTATAGTTAGAGGCTAATGCTAAAATAGAGGTATGCACTAGGTCCTGTTGGGAGCACAGTGGGAGAAAGCATTGAAGTCTGCAAATAGAGATTGAAAAAGATTCCCCAGATGGGGTGATGCTTGAGCTAAGCCTAAAAGAATGACTGAAAGTTTGCCAGGCTGATGAGGAAAGAAGGGCATGTCAGGCAGTGAACAATATGTTAACGGCATGAAGGCATGCAAGGACGTGGTGAATCTGGGCCACTGAAAGTTGACTTCCTCGGTTTGTTCGGAGTCTATATATAGGATATTACCCAGAGAAGCTGGAAAGATATACAGGATTCAATTGCCATGTTGGGAATTTCAATTGCCTTCTCCAGAAAACTGGAGAAGGGCAAGTATCAGAACCTGAGAGGAGGGCAGAGGTTGAGAGTATTTCTGTGACTAGAAAAAAAGCAATAGGATATTCTGAAACATGACCTTATTTCCTATTTCAGAAAATTGCTAAGATATAAAAACCTTAGAGGGAGTGTATTCAATAGCTGTTAATTTATTTTTGAGCCCTAATTTTTGAAAGAGTAAAATTTCTGTGTAGTCTATAAAGCCACATATTATTTATGACTTGGTTGCAAACTAGTATCTTATAATTGAGTAGGTAATTGACATTTTTGAGATTCTGAAATTATTTTCTATTAATACAAACACATATAGTTTTTTATATAAGCACCTCCAAGGGGCTTCTGCAGACCAGGTTCCCAAACATAGATGATTTAAAAATGTACAGATTCCTAGGTCCTATCCCTGGAAATTATGATTCAGTAATTCCCATGAGGGGCCAAAGAATCTGTAGTTAATAACAAGTTCACTCATCCCCAGTTTATTCTGATGTGCAGCCACATTTAAGAACCACAGCTGGCTGGGCGCGGTGGCTCACGTCTATAATCCTAGCACTCTGGGAGGCCAAGGCGGGCGGATTGCTTGAGGTCAGGAGTTTGAAACCAGCCTGACCAAGAGCGAGACGACCCGTCTCTACTATAAATAGAAAGAAATTAATTGGCCAACTAATATATATAGAAAAAATCAGCCGGGCATGGTGGCACATGCCTGTAGTCCCTGCTACTCGGGAGGCTGAGGCAGTAGGATTCCTTGAGTCCAGGAGTTTGAGGTTGCTATGAGGTAGGATGCCATGGCACTCACTCTAGCCTGGGCAACAAAGTGAGACTCTGTCTCAAAAAAAAACCAAAACAAAACAAAACAAAAAACACAGCTGTAGAGCAATAGAAGACCCAATTGCCTTAAATATATACTCTGAAAATTTATTCAAATCACATAGTTACTAATTTGTTTCTTTAATTTTTCCTAATGGATATCAAATATGTTTTTGTGTTACTGTAGCTACTTATTTTTTAGGTAAGTTTTCTAATAAAGCACTTTTGGAATAGATACCAGATATAAAATAAAAATTAGTTTCAGATTGTCTAAAACTTGTCCAAATACAAATATGAACAACAAAGAAAGAATATACATATAAAAATAACAAAAAGAGAAGAAAATGATCCTGAATTATTTTTCCTAAGTTACATATTGCATATTTATCTTCAAAAAGAAAATACAAACCATAGAACATGTTCAATATATTTTAAAAGCAATGAGGTTATGAACAAAAAGGTTGTTCTCCCTAGAATCAAAAATCTAATTTACTTATTGAGAATTACTTAAATTGTAAATATCAGTTAGCTATTTTCTAGATGTTTAGATAAAATCTGTCCATAGGTTTTCATAAAAGCCTACTTCTTTGTGAATTTCTTACAAGGTACCACTAAGGGGAGCCATTGAGCTTTAAGTAGCTCCACATCCTAAGGCAAACTAGGTTATAATTTTTCCTAAAGAGCTAAAAGTGTATCCCTTATTGTAGATCAAAACTAAATATTACTGATGCTATCACTTAAAGCAGTTGAATAAATATTCCATTAAAAAGATAAAATTTATTGCTAGGTATTTTTATTTGGTGTGGAATGAAATTCAGTTGGAAGCCTATGGCTTTATATCTTCTAAAAAACAATAAATGTGTGAAAAAGAGGTAAATCTGATGATTTTTGAATATATGGTTGCATCTGATTTCTATGCATAGAGAGTGGAAATTCCAGCTTTTTTAAATTTTTAATTAGGATATTACTGAGGAAAATTTGTAAGGAAGGGGAATTGCTGTAGTACAACTTATTTTTTCCCCCCATTTAAAATCAATTGTTATCTATTGCATAGATTCTCATTCTCATTCTCATGTCTTTAAACTGTGGGCTACTTCAGCACAGGACAGCTCGACCCAGTGTTGGTGATGAACACAGCTGAAAACCACCAAGACCAAATTTCCTTCTTAGCCATATGATTACCAAGTAGAACTGACATGAGAAATGTATCCAAACCTGTAGTCTTTTGTGCTTTAATAAAACATAAAAACTTATTCCACTTGCTAAAATGTTAAGCTAGGAATTTATAATAAGTAAAGCAAAATATCAAAGAATGGATGTCTTTTCCTTTTTGATAAGTAGGTAGACACTTAATTTCTTCAAATTGAAATTTAAAGCTAACTGACTTACCTATTCTGTGGGTTTACACATGAATAAATTCAATTGCTTTTTTATAATCTTCCAAGATATTCCCATTAATTATTCAAAGAAAAATAATTTGACATCTTATTATATACTGTACTAAATGCTGTAATTTGGGATTTACCTTGGATTCATTTATCTTGCTCTGATCATTATAATATATTAAGATGGAAACAGCATTTTACTATCATTTGAAAAGGGCCAATTTAAGAGATGCTATCCATTTGTATCATGTTCTGTGGGGCGTTCTATGCACTGGTGGTAAGGCACTGAATGTAAATTTTATGAGGTGAAAGCAGATACTCTCAAGTTCTTGATGTGGCACTAAAGGTTCTTGCCCACTGTGACATGGCCCCTGTTTGCCCAACCTCTTTACTGGCTTCATACTTGTCTTCGTAGTCACCTCTGCACTTGTCTCATCATAATGTATACTGATCCCATATATTTGATACTTTTACCTAGAATGCAGTTTCTAGCATCCCTTGCCCTAATTCAAGAGTTAACTATTTAATTCTCTGGCCACATTACTCCCTTCAGGGAAACCTTCCTCCATCTTCCAACCTCCTCCTAGGCTAGGTTATTCACAGTTCCTCTCTCTCTGTGTCCTCAGCTCTCAGTAAGGATCCTGCTGTGATAATCAAGGTGAAGATGCCCTGGGAAGTCTATTTTTTAAGATAGTAAGAATAATGATAACCAAAATTCAACAACACTTCTGTGTAACAGGCAGACTAGGTAAGAGTACCATGTCCTGTAAGCTCTGCTGTAACTCCCATTTTACAGATGAGGACAATGGCAGCTCCTAACTACAGAACACTACTGCTTCCAGATTTTTCTCAACAGAGCATAATGTGACTTGCCATTCTTGTTTTATTTCACATTTAAACTACTGAATACAAAAGCTGAGACAAGGAAAGTGCTCAGGTGTGGATTAACTTTTTAAAACAGAGGATTTTTATAAAAACAAAGATTTGGGATGTGCTCTTGAAATTTGAATTTCTTTGGCAGCATGTTGCTTATCAGAAACTAACTCAGAACCTAACAGCATTTGGAAAAGAGGTTTTGTGTTAGCACAATTCAGTTACCTCATTCTCTATTCTCTTCTTTTTTACTGTTAGAAGTCTATTTTTCAGTACTTCCACTCTCCTCAACATATAGAGGTATGATATATATGGAATTTGAAAATTATTTATATCTTATTTATATATAACTTAGAAACTTTATTTAACTCTCAAACTATCACCATTACTTTTTTTGAAACCCTAGCTAAATTATCAGGTATTTTTATATTTTATATACTTACTATTGAGAAAGAGAAAGACAAATGATATGGATTTAAATTTTAAAAATCCTGCTGAGGCTTGAAAACAGTCCTATTAAAAATCATTTCATCCTATGGCATCTATCATAAATATCAATCATCACAATATTTTAGAATCTATGTTTTCATAATCTGCTTTAAGCATAATGAATTTCCTTTCGTCAAAACAAATGCTTTCCTCATAAATTGACTATTGTCAGTAGGTTTTTACATATTTTTTTCTCTGTTGTTTAAATAATTTTGTTATCCACTGAAGATTCAAATTTGAAATTTCTGATTTTGGCTTTATGTCCTGACAGAAATTTCCATGACCCTTTCCCCTAAGATAACTCTATTATACCTCATTGCTTCTGCTGCCTTGAATCCCAGCCTGAAATCCTTGTTTGCATTTAAAAGTGACATTAACTGGAGTTCAAAAGAAAGTGTCAACGATATTGAATATTGTAGTCTTCTCAAAGCATTAATGATTACTTCAAAAATGAATTGATGTGTTTATCTTTTTTTGTAACACTCATACACTACTGTTTTCTTTTTCACACCCTCGCCTGGTGGCGCCCCCTGCTGCTTAGACCAGCAACTTTTATCTCAAGTTAGAGAATATGTGTGAGTCTATGGAATGTTTACATCAAGTATTTCTTTTCTATCACCCTTTAAAAAGTTCCCTCAGCAATTTAAATATTAAAAATAACAAATAGCCTATTTGAAAATTCTTATTTTACATATATTTCCAGACTAAAAGTACATAAATAGTATCACCTATAAGTTTTCCTATAAAATTATTTTAAACCAGAACACATAATTATCATTCAGTCCATCTATCCAGTGACTACTTTAAGAAGTTTGGGAAAATTACTCAGTACTTGAGTATAATTAATTTTTAAAAACTTTTCACATAATGTAACTTTATTTGATATACCACTAATCAACAGTTAAGTTGAAAGTACTGCCTACAGTACAGATTGCTTTGAAAATATGTCTTCAAAAGAATTCTTCTCCCTGTGAATTTTTATTTTCTTGCTCTAGATCTTTCCAAGTTGACTATCATGCTTCTTTTAGCCCCAATAGCACATATTAGTACAATACAATGAAGAACACTTAAATGTCTTGACTTACCTATTTATTTGCCTCCAAAAATTAGAAACCACAGTTGTATGATCAATATTTGATTCTCAAAGCTAATAGATTTTTATTTTTTTCTATGTTTACATAGTCCTCTTATGAAAGACCATAGTGATGGTGAATTTTCACGTAGAGTTTAGAATAAAACTTATATTTGAATTTTCCCATTTTTATTTAGTTAGGTGTGTAGGCTCACAGTTCATTCTTTCATGCTTGAAATACATGTTCTCGATCTGGAACCTGTTTATGGTAAATATCTACCAAATGCCTTTTTTCTTTTTAAGGAATCACTAAGCCAAGAGCATTGTCTTCATCTTTGATGAAATATAGCGTTCCAATTAACAGGAAAGTCCTTCATTTCAAAAAGCTGAACAGAATGCTACTTAAAAATTTATTCCAGCTGGTTAAATTAAAGAATTGAAAGAATTCCAAAGAAAGAATATTCTCTGGGCATTTATCATTTGATTTTCATTTGGATAAATTTCCATTTGCTCCAAGAATTTGTCTCGGAATTTTATTCTTCTGAGACAGAAAAAGATGTGTTGATAGCTGTGTTTGTGCACCCTCCCTCCCTTACCCAGATTGTCTAGTCAGTTGTATTGACAGGAGGTGATGGCCTCGTGCTTGCTGACACATTTGCAGTGATTGATTCTACAAGAAATCTTGATATTACTCCATTCTCTTTCATTATTTTATGTGCTAGTTGACTCTGCTGTCCAATTCTCATTGTACCATAGTCCACCCTTTTCTTTGAAGTTCTTTACTGGTCTATGGAGAAAAAATGTAACTCTAATCTGGAATTGCATCACAGATGGAAAAACAACTACCCAACTACCAAGTTTCTTATTTGTGGTACTCTACGTATCGTATGTGCTAAGCCATGATATTTTAGGTAAAGATATCACACACTTTTATAGCTATCATTTAATGTTTTCACCTGTTTATTGGCTACCTATGTGAAGTTAATTTTTATGCAATTGTGAATACATTCTGGTTTCACTTTGCTTCAGTATTTTAATTTTTAATTTTCTTTCTAGCAGACCCTGTCAAACTATTGATTTGTTAAGAGTCTTAAAAATATAGAAAATCTGCTGGTGGGACTGCAAACTAGTTCAACCTCTGTGGAAAGCAATATGGAGATACCTTAAAGCGATACAAGTGAATCTACCATTTGACCCAGCAATCCCATTACTGGGCATCTACCCAAAAGATCCAATGACACTCTATAAAAAAGACACCTGCACTTGAATGTTTATAGCAGCACAATTCATCATCGCAAGGCTGTGGAAACAGCCCAAGTGCCCATCGATCCAAGAATGGATTCATAAAATGTGGTATATGTATACCATGGAGTACTATTCAGCTCTAAGAAACAACGGTGATATAGCACATCTTATATTTTCCTGGTTAGAGCTGGAACCCATACTACTAAGTGAAGTATCCCAAGAATGGAAAAACAAGCACCACATATATTCACCAGCAAACTGGTATTAACTGAGCAGCACCTAAGTGGACACATAGGTACTACAGTAATAGGGTAT
>VSMD01035037.1:0-51103 GCA_008750895.1 Mirza zaza
AAGCTTAGTTTTGCAGGGAATAAGATTCTAGGCTGGGCATTGTTTTGTTTCAGAAGAGTGAGAATGGGGCCCCAGTCTCTCCTTGCTTGTAAAGTCTCACTAGAGAAGTCTGATGTTATTTGAATTGGCTTTCCCTTGTAAGTTACTTGCTTCTTTCGTCTTACAGCTCTTACAAGGGCCTCCTTAGTTGATATTTTGGTCAGTCTGATGACTGCATGTCGTGACGTCTTCCTATTTGCATTGAATCTCCCAGGGGTCCTCTGAGCTTCTTGAACTTGTATATTGAGATTATTAGCAAGGCCTGGGAAATTTTCCTCTATTATATCTTCAAATAGCTTGTCCAACCCGTGAGTGTTGTCTTCTTCCCCTTCTGGTAACCCTATGACCCTCACATTAGATTTCTTCACATAATCCCACAGCTCTTGTAAGCTTTGCTCTTTTCTCTTGTTTCTCTGCTCTATTTCTGTGACTTATTTATTTAATTGGAGGGTGTTATCTTCAATCTCTGAGATTCTTTCTTCTGTTTGGTCTACCCTGTTCTTGAGAGTTTCCACTGTATTCTGTAGTTCCCTGACTTGATTCTTCATTTCCAGGAGTTGGGTTAAACTTTTCTTCATTGTGTCTATTTCTTTAGTGAACTTTTTTTCTAGATCCTGGAGGCTTTTTGTGGTTTCTTTGTGCTGGTTATTGAGTTGTTCTTGCAGGTCAGTGAGTGTTCTTATGATCCACATACGAAATTCCTCTTCTGTCATTTTGGTTGCCTGATTTTGGTTGGTGTCCGTTTCTAGGGGGCTGGGGCTCCTCTTTGGGGGTGTGTTTTCCGATTGGTTCTTCATATTTCCGGAGTTCCTTCGCTGATTTCTTCCCATGTCGATCAGTTGTTGTTTCTTTTCTTTAGGTTTTTGTTTGGGTATTCACACGCCTTGTTTGGTTTTTGAGCCGGTAGGTGGTGTCTGTGGGTGAGATTCGACCACTCCCTGTATAATGAGTCAGTAGGTGTCGTTAAAAGGGTGTGCAGGATGCTCTCCCTGTCAGTAGGTGGCGCCTGCTTGGAGGAACAGGCTATGCTGTTGTTTTTGTGTCCTGTTATCAGCTCTTGTTCCTGAAGAGAGAACTCTAGTGCCTCAGGTGGTGGGTGGGGCCCTGGGACTTCCAGGTGTGTCCTTTTCATCCCTTTAGTGAGGGCTGGTCTAGGAGAGAGTCTGGTCGGAGCTGAGTTGGGTAAGCCTGCCCTCAGGCACCACCAATGTCACTAGCAGGGGTCAAAGGGGTCACTAATGTCATTAGCAGGGGTCAAAGTTCTGTTCTCTGCTTCCAGGCAAAGCTGACAGGGAGGGGCTAAAATGGCCCCGCTCAGTCAGAGAGTCTGCGTGTGGGGGTGGGGCTGTCGGAGACCCGCAGTCTGGAGCGGGCCTGGCCTCTTTCCACCGTCCCCAACTCCGCGGCTACTCTTGGGCCTCTGTCAACAGGCCAGACCACACGCCACCAGGCCTCCCCTGGCTGTGATGCCAGCGGGGAAGTTCCCTGCACAGGAACGCCACCTGGGCTGGGCGCACGGCCTCCCTTTGGGGGGAGGGTTGCCCTCTAGGACGCCGATCTGCCCCTGAAGGCACACACACCTCAGCAGGCTGTTCACGTATATCCCTTCTGTGCCCCGGGCAATGCGAGGCCTCGGTGCACGGGATGTGGTCTGCAGGTCTAACCTCTGGGTCCCAGAGTTCAAACTTTGTCCCCACCAGGGAGACGCGTGCCTGTCCCAATTCACCCACAGGGAGCCCAAGCTGGGTCTATGTCTCTCAACCTCAGGGTCTGCCCCGTTCTCCTGGGATCACCGTGCCAGCAGCACCTGGTAGGGCTGGCGGGCAGAGAGCTCACTGTCTGACTTCCCTTAGTCAGCTGTTGTAGAGTCCCAAAAGGGAAGGTCCCGTTCCCTGGATGTGCCTCTGGCTGGTGGTTATATTGTCTCTGTGTCTCTCTGGGCAGCCGTGGATAGGGTCGGGGGAGGGTAGGAGGAGGCAATATGGCGTCTGCCACGCAGCTGGGGTCTGTGCACACGGAGGTGCCCCGAGGGAGTTGGGAGCCTGGTGCCGCGTCTGCTACTGGCTTACCGCTCACTGGCGGCGGTTGTCGCAGGTCCCTCTGCTTGCTGGGGAGCCCACCAGCAGTCCGGAATGCAGGGGAGGGGAAACGGCAGATCCACCTACCCTTCCCGCTGGTCTCCGGGCTGCTCCGGGGGTCCCAGCCTCCAGTTCTCCTCCGCGACCTCCTCCCGTGGAGTCTCCCGTGGTCTCAGGTACTCCTCCTGCCGACCCTCATCTGATGTAGGCTCGTCTTCTTGCTTGTTTCTTCTAATTTCTTCTAGAATCTCTCTTTTCTTCAGAGACACTCTGTCTGGCGGTGTTTCTCATCCGCCATCTTCTGGACCCTTCATTTTTAATTAATTGGAAATATTTCAAAAATTTCCCTTGTGACCCCTTCCTTGATCCATGGGTTATTCAGAAGTATGTTCTTTAATTTAGAAATATGTGGAATATTTGATGTTGTATCAGATATCTTTCCATTATTTACCTAGATATTCTGGTATTTGCCCTGTGTGATCCATTCTGCCTTGATTTAATTTTTGTGAATATTTTATGATCTTCACTGAAAATAATCAAAGAAAAGTGCTGCCCCCTCCAGATAGTATCTGGGCTTTATAAACAGTGTAACTTAACACTGGTGTTGAATCTTTTTCTTGGTATCTCTGCACCAAGTGCCACTGCGGCAGTAATGTCGATGGAGTGTGCTGTGTTAGGGTCCAGCAGATCCGGGTTCTGGCCAGCTCTTGCTTAGAAAAATGTGGCCTTGGCTAATGACCTTAATGGAGTCTCAGTTTTCTTATATGTGAAGTGGATATTATAATTCCTGCTTGATTATGGCATGGGGTTTTTATAAGTATCAAAAGAGATAATTAAACATTTGTGATAAATTATTGAACATGTAAAATGGAAGATATTATTCTTATTAGACACTTCCTATATGTAAAATTATTTATCATGCTACTCTTCACTAGAATTATGTTTGACTGTTTAAACAGATTTTTAAAAAGATCTTACTTTAAATTATAGGGGGTCAAATGTAAATGTTAAAATATGAAATTAAGGGTAGTACTCACTTCATTAACTTCTAATAACCAAATTTGTAACTGAGAGAAGTGTGATTATGTAGAGTAATCACTTGCTTGAATGAGGAAATGGGTATAATCTCATGGATATTTTAATTAATGAACAAACTAAACATCTGTTTGGAACTCTATGCTGAGTAAAAGGTGGGTCAAACAGTCCTGAAATAAATTTTAATTATAGGAATTTTCTGGGTTTTCTGAAATTCACTTTCCCAGTTCTGCCAGCTCATCTGACACCCTTAACATGAGGGCTAGTTATTCTTTGTATCTTGCTGGGTCATTTTACACATGGCCTAGCCAAACTGAATTACATAAGTTTTAATGTTTGATATTTAAATAAAAGAGAGAGCCATGAAAGGGAAAGCTGTGGCACTCCCTGTCCTTGTGCCTTATCCTACTGTCAGCAATTCAATGGCTTTACATACATTAGGGGCTGGGCATCCTTGAAAAGTAGTATATATAATACTAATCAATGAGACTCTGAGGAAGATCTCTCTGGAGGAATCCTTGGCTACACCATCTGCTCTATTATTATAAAAAGGTCCACTATAGTAAAGTAGAAAAACTTTCAAGCTTTTTCCTTTAATAAAAAAATTTTTTTATGTATACTAACCATAGCCTGCTCAATTGGGAGTCAAAATGTCTTCACTTTATTTTTTTATGCATTCAACAAACAGCTGGAAGTGTTATAGGTGCTGAGCTCCAAATAAAAGAGAATGTGAGAATCAAAGTTCCAGCCCACACATGAAGGATTCATTCCAGTTGGGGACGCATTTAATATATTAATACAAGGAAACTAAAAAGATCATCTGAAACAGTGAGAGGTGCTCTCAAGGACTCAAGTCACAGTACGGAGCAGGGATCAGCAAACTTCAGCCTGTGGTCAGTCTGGCTAGGAGTCTGTTTTCCTTAACAAAGTACATTGAGTCACAGCCATGAACATTGTCCACAGTTGCTTTCACACTACAACAGCAGAGATGGAATGGTCTGCAAAGCCTAAATTAAACTTTACAGAAAATGTATGCCAACCATTAGTCTGGAGGATGACAGAAGGAGAGACCAGGAAGGCTTCTCGGTGGAGGAGGTGTTGGGCTCAGACGTGAGCAGCATGTTGAGGCAGCTCTAGGAACACAGCCTGCACAGCCCTTAGGTGGGCAGGTGGGGTTGAGCGTAGGCTTGGGAAGAAAGCAAGTGGCTGGAGTGTGGGAAATGAGGACCAGCAGCATGAGAGAGGGCCAAGGGCACCCCAGGCAGGCGTTCCTAAACCTTTTAGTGCCAGGCACCATCTTGGCAGGCTGGTGGAGCCGATGGATCTCTTCCCAGAATAATATTTTTTTTTTTTTGAGACAGAGTCTCACTTTATTGCCCAGGCTAGAGTGAGTGCCGTGGCGTCAGCCTAGCTCACAGCAACCTCAAACTCCTGGGCTCAAGCAATCCTGCTGCCTCAGCCTCCCGAGTAGCTGGGACTACAGGCATGTGCCACCATGCCCGGCTAATTTTTTCTATATATATTAGTTGGCCAATTAATTTCTTTCTATTTATAGTAGAGATGGGGTCTCGCTCTTGCTCAGGCTGGTCTCGAACTCCTGAGCTCAAACGATCCGCCCACCTCGGCCTCCCAGAGAGCTAGGATTACAGGCTTGAGCCACCGCGCCCGGCCCCAGAATAATATTTTTGAGTGCATAAAATAAAAGACATAGGGTTCCAAAGGAAACTGATTATAATGAAATAAAATTTTGTGTTTATGAATATTATATATAATATATAATAATATACTTATTACATATTTCATAAATATAATGATATGAAATATATGAAGATAAATAAATATAAATATATTTCACAAATATAATTATATTTCATGAAATGCCATTATCGAAATATTATAAAAGCAAGTCTGTATTACAGTAATCTGTGTGGTTCTGTATCAACACAGTAAAAAACAAGATTTAGAAGTCAGACTCAAAACTGCTATAATTTTAGGTGGACATAGGTTAAACATGATTTTAAAATATCAGCAGCAACTGCAATGTATCTAAATACCTGTGACGTAGATTAGTGCATGAGTCATAGGTACTACTAAAACTATTTGCTTTGCTGCCTGTATTGATAATTGAAGGAAATGCTGGGTTTCATACATAATGGATACGAGCTGTTTTGCATCTAAGCTCATGGACCCCTGGCCCCAAATTAAGACCCACTGGTGTAATGCTAATGGAGCTACCCAAGGGTTCCAAGCAGGGCCCGCAGGGGATCTGACTTACATTTAAACATGCTCTCTCTCTGCTCTGTGGAGTGTGATCATGGTGAAGCCAGAGTGAAGGCAGGAAAACCAGTAAATGTTGGTGATTTTCATTACATGATGTGTTTTCCTGGCCGTCGCTCTTCCTTTCTTCAGAGCTGGACGAGTGAAGCTGAACCACCATGAGCTGGAAATTCAGTAGGTTAGAGTCTGCATTCCTGGCTCTCTTACTCCCTCCCTCCTCTAGGTCTCACTTAATTCATCTGGAAATTCCGGGGGTTGAATCTGACAAGCTTAGAGGTCCACGAAAACCTTAACGCTCTCAGATTCTATTGTTTGTGTTTTTCATTGTAGCTTCTCATCAACCATTGTCTTCAGTCCTAAATAGGTGGAATGAGATAGAACTGTTTGGAGAGTGCTCATGACTGTATCCCATTTATCACTGCTTAGGAACTAAGTTGCAACTAAGAATACAGAATGTTATCATTTTTAACTGACAAAAAGCGCTAAATTATGCACGGGAATTGCTCTTCATCACAATATTCCGCTAGAATGAATCCTACACCTCCAGTCTTGCACCCTTCTCCTTGATTTCTGTTTCTGGTTTTCACATTGCTGTTACCTGTGGAAGTCAATATTTTTTAACTGCTTCTAATGTTTTCCATCTTCAATTAAACAATCCTGTGTTAATTCTAATTTTCATTGAAATGTGGGTCTTTCACATATTCAGTCTAAATCCATGGGCCTTAATTGTTATGCTGAGCTATCTGATCCAGGTCATTATTACTTTATCTAGCTGAATCCTATTTTTAGTTTGCACAGTTAAAAAAAAAAAGGGCGCATACTCACCTAAGATTCCAATTGAAACTGAAGTGTTCATGTTAAAGGTGATGTGAAGAGGGAACAGTACTACAATGCACTTGCTTTTTCCAATATGCACATAATATTCAGGCCAAGAGGTGTGTAAAGCCTGTCATTATCAAACAATTATAATTCTTTTACTATTAAAATATAGATGTGCCCAGCAAGCTGGAACATTCAGCATAGGCACATAATGATGAATTTCATTTGCATGTTTTATAGATTACTCAAAGAAAGATTCTGGTAATAGATGAGTGATTTCTTCGGGTGTGGGACCTGAAAATTGCACAGACTGGTTGTGGCTCTATATGCACAGGAATTACTTGCAAGTGGAAACTCAGCAAGTTTCCAGTGAAGATCCAGCTTGCTAAGGATTGATCCTTTTTGTCTTGCTGCTTGCTCCTGACCTCTTATCTCCAGAGGGATTTAATATTCTCCAGTTTCCTCTTCATTTTGTCATCTTTAAGAGAAGTCAGGAGATAGGTCTGCTCTGACTGGGTTGGGTTTGACAGCTGTGCCATGATGTTAAGAACATTGGGCTCATATCTGGAGCATCTGTAGAGCTCTGTTAAAGTTAAGATTCATTAACATTTGAAAGAAAATATCTGTCATTTAAAAAGAGGCAATATCCTTGTTGTTTTATTTATATTTTTCCTCCACTGTTATTGTTAATGGGACATAGAAACACCTAGAATATTTTTAAAGTTGAAAAAAATTAGCTTCTGAATCATTATTTTGTAAGGTATTGAAAGACTGAAAACACATTTGTCTGAATATTGTTCGGAAAATAATTGTTTTCTTGGACATTGCATACTCCACAATTTATCTTCAAATATGGTTGAATGTGTGTGTGTGCACAGGGGTACCTCGTTTACAGCTTCTCATGTATATATCCATTCAACGGTTTTATGAAACCTGGCATGCACATTCCAGCATAGTTTGAAGCTGTGGTGTAGACATTCAGACTGCTGGAAACCAGGGCAGTCATCAGACATTCTGTCACATTCTGTAAATTTTAGTTGGAAAGAAATGTTGCCTAAGGAAGTACATTTCTTAGGAAGAGTGTTGTTATTTACACAGTGATGTGGATGCCACCCTCAGAAGACAAAAGAGAACATATGGCCCTCATATCTTATCAATTATGACACTGTCCTAGTCACAAAGCATTGCGGAGGAAATCTGGCCGAGAACTGTATCTTGTCATTTTTCTCCCCTGACATGCTCCGTCACTCTTTCTTGCTCAGCATGGCTGGAGCACCTGTATGTCCTTAACATATTCCAGTGGGGAAGCTCCCCTGTGTCACACTGAGGTAAAAAGATAGTGCAGCATACTGGTTTTCTAGGGCTGCCACAACAGAGTACCACAAACTGGGTGGCTTAAGCGACAGAAATTTGCTGTCTCACAGCTCTGGAGGCTAGAAGTCCAAGATCAAGGTGTTGGCATTGTTGGTTCCTTCTGAGAGCTGTGAGGGAGGATCTGTTCCGTGCTACTCCTAGGTCTGGGTGGTTTGCTGTCAATCTTTGGTGTTCCTTAGCCTGTGGAAGTATCACCCTGATCTCTACATTCATTGTTACACGGGGTAGTCCCTATGTGTGTCTCAGTCTCCATGTGGCCGTCTTCCTGTAAAGACACCAGGCATATTGGATTAAGGGACCCACCCTACTCTAGGATGGCCTCAACTTAACTGATTACATCTGCAACAGCTGTATTTCCATATAAAGGAACATTCTGAGGTACTGGGGCTTAGGACTTTTTTAAAGGGAGATACAATCCAACTCATAGCACATAGTTTAGTTGGATTTGAGGCTGGTTTCTGGAGAGTGACCACCACAGTGAAAAACATCGCAATAGTTCTTCTCCCACCTGGGAAGCCAGACCCATCAGCGGTATCTTCATATGAGTGTCCTTGACTCTCAACACGAGGCACAAGAGGCGTGCAGGGCAGCTGGCGAGGCCTCCAGCCCAGCCAGGAGAGAGGAGTGGGGTGAGCGTTAGATGCTATTTTGCTGAAATGACATTGATTTTGTTTGATTTGACACCACTAGAAACATACAGGATAAAAAACAGAAAAAAACACAAAGCAACAGAAAAATAGACCTGTAGACGTATAGAGACCATCTATAATAGGAATTTTCTTTCTCCAGCTCCTTCTCTCTCCTTTTCAAATGTACTTCTGAAGGTATATGCTGACGGTTTTCTGGAAGGATTGTGAATTTTGGATGATAGTGTCTCTGCCATGTATTTGTTACCTTGGGTCATAAGACTTGACTGTTGATTACCTGTCCATGAAATATCCATTACCTATTTTCTTTGTAAACCAAGTTCAGTGGAGAAAAGACTCTCTTTAGGGGGGAAACAATTAAAAACAAAGGCATGGAGAAAATACACCAAACAATATTGCTTTGATCTACTTTGTGACAGGTGAAATGGGCAGCCTGTATCAACCTCAGGAAATCATACCTGAAACCTGGCACAGGTATTCAATCATTCTGCATACCTTTTTTCTTCCCCCCTCAGGGGAAGAAAGGATTACGGATTAGAGAATGTTCTGTGCTTACAATTAAGTGAATTACTTGCTGGCTCATCTCTAACTTTAATTACTTTCTCTTCCTCAACTTTGCAATTAGCTGATGTTGCTACAAATTTTTGTCACATACTTAATCTTTATATAGCATTTTTGGCCAGAGTGCAGTTGAATTCCACGAGCTACTCCGATATCTATCCAGAGGTGAGGCTGTTGGAGCAGCAGTCTGTAACGAGGCGCACACTTGCAAGGGCTTGCCTGTGCTGGACAGAAACGGGCGAGGCTGGGCTCTGCGCCCTGTTGGTTGTACTCTGCTCTTGCCCTTCTATCTCGCCTCTATGCTGGATTTATTTTTCACCAGAAACTTTGTAAAAACTGGATCTCTTAGTCCTCTGAAGACACGCAGATAGGATTCTGCCCAGTTAACAGGTAATATAACTGAGTCTCAGCCAGGTGATGTAATTTAGCTACTTAGAGGAAGAGCTAGAATTTTAACACTTGATTGTCATGCCCCAATCTCTGTTCTCACTACTTCTTGTTGCCTGCTGATGTCGCATTGCCTGCAACGTTGCAACGTTCAGTGTTGTGGGATCATTTGACATTGGAAGGAAGGAGGGGATACACACGTTTTAGGGGGCAAACATGATAAGCCAGGGCCCTGAGTGGGAATTCACAAGCACCTCTGGGAGAAGAGCCAAAAGGTCTTGTGGCTGACTGGTGAAAGAGAAAGCAGGGGATTGAAATCCCCAAATTTTAAATTTAGGGAACTTGGAATGGGTGAATGAGGTCTATGAAATATGTGGCCATATTCAGTAATGTAAAATTTGAAAGATGTTCTCATTTGAGGGATTTAGATATACGTTGTTTCATATGTCAGAATGACATTCAAATGTTCTGCAGACATTGGGATATACACATTTAGTGATGAATCAGAGCAAAATATGTAGAATCAAGAGTTACTCATGCAAGGCAGTAATCAAAGTCGGAATTGAACTACCTAAAAACATCTCTGCCAAAATCCGCAAATCCATTTTCAAATGTGTAGATGAGAGTGCTGAGACTCATAACAATTAAGAAGTTGCTCAGATTTACTTAGAAAGTGGGGAAGCTGGAAAGGAGTCTAGCTCTGTTCAATTCCACATTCCAAGGTCTTTCCATGAGCCTCTCTCCCCTAGGTACAGGTGTGTGGCGTAGCTGGGCGGGAGGCTCTCGGGGCTGAAGGGAGATGCCTACTGAGTTGTCTAGTATGAGCCTTGGATCAGTAGGACCCTCTGGTCCAGGTAACAATGTATAAAAATGCCCTGGGGGGAATTTTAACCCTGGTTCTTAGGATGGATGAACTTGTACTCTGTGATGAACATTGTCTGCTGTTTCCTGTGCCTGGTGACATTCAGCAAATTATAAAGACATGTGGTGGGTGCTGACAATGCTCTCCAGTTATGAGCATTTTCAAAAACACAGAAATAGATAATGAACAATACAATGAATACTCATACACGTACCACCTGGAGTCTTTGGTTGTTCACATTTTTTGATGTTTGCTTCATCTGTATGATTTTTGCTAGATAGTAAATTCTAGATATCATAATACTTCATTCTTAAATATGTTCAGAATGATTTCCCCCAAATAAGGCCCTTGATAACCACAGAACTATTGTCACACTTACCAAATCCACAGGAATTCCCTCCTGTGCTGACCCACCCAGGTGCTAGATGGAACAGCACCCTGTCGGGACCCCCTTCCCCCTTCTTGTGTTCTGATCTAGTCTGTGTGAGATTTCAGGTTCTTCCTCCATGTCCTTGGAAGCAAAGGTCCTAATAGCACTTTTCACATCCTAGGTACCCAGAGATGCTTTCCAGCATTCACTTGTAACCTCGGGTGTTGGTCCATTTTCAGAAGGAGAAACCAGGTCATAGAAAGGTTGAATCAATGGCCCAAGACAAAGAGTGACAGACTTGGGATTTTAGCCCTGGGAACCTAATTACTAAACTTTACAGCTTCTCAAACAATTCCATCCTCCAAGGGGTTATCCAATTGGAAACCAGTAGCAGCTGGCAGTTCTGTACAGCAGCCTTGTCTCTCTGCGGCATTTGGCCTGGCAGGTGGCTACGGGTTCCATGGCCTTTTCCTAGAATTTTATCGACTTTCCCCTCAGAGGAGACTCTAATGAATTCATCGTTTTTTGACAGAGATTGAAGTCATGTCTTTTCTCCTATGATTGTGTGTTACAGGTATATTCTCCATTGAGAAGGGCAATCTTTTCTCCCTGGAACATGCAGGGAATGAGGCAGGGAGTCACCGAGGTGAGAAGAGTCACCTCACACCAGGTAGAGCCTTCTCGGTGGCTTGAAATGTCCTTTACTTCAGCCTTTGATGTGGTGAATGATTGTGAATAGTCAGGGAAAGAGAAGGAGTTTCTTTTCTTTTTCATTTTTTTTTTAACATGAAATAACTTACTTTATTTTTTATTTTATTTTATTTTATTTTTTTATTTTAGCGTATTATGGGGGTACAAGTGTTAAGGTTACTTATATTGCCCATGCCCCCCTCCCCGCTCGAGTAAGAGCTTCAAGCATATCCATCCCCCAAATGTTGCACATCTTACGAGAAGGAGTTTCTTAGAACTCTCCTTGAAAAGATTTTTCAGCAAAGACATTTCCTTAAGAGGCATAAGAATATTGGGAAAAGCCAATCAATGTTCCCAGAGAAAGTTAAAGTTGGTAACAAGAGTTAGGGTTCCTTTGTCAATCTATTCATTTAATTATGCCTAATGTTACACTAGGAAGTAGTCCGATACTTGCTCAAAGGAATTCTATGGTTTTTGAAACTCCTCAAACATGATTTTCAGGTGGGAAAAAGCACACACTCCTTCCAGAAATACAGCAGAGGAAGATACACATGCAGATGGATGGATCTGCTTTTGCACCATTTATCCGCAGGAATGCGTCGATTGCGTAAGCCTCGTGCTAAACTAAATTATTAAGTGGGGGCTTAGAGCACCTGAATTTTCCTTTCTACCCTTTGCTCTCCAGCTTAAATTGTTTAGGACATTACTGCTCAAACTCTATATGTTCCATGTGCCATTTTTTCAACATTGACCAATTAGGGCTAATCTGATAAATGTATTGCTCTTTTTATTCATATTTCAACTCTAAAATTTGTTGGATTTGTTAGAGGAAACACATGAGAAACCTATGCAGCATTCTTCTTACCTGGATATATAAAAAAGCTGCCATATACAAGGTCTACCTGGAAAGTGTCCAGCCATGTAATATGAAAAATAGAGACATTTATTGAAGAAGATATAAGATACAAGACACATTGTACATAGGACAATGATGTCTCAGTCCTCTTCAAAATAGGCACCTTGGGACCTCACATGGTTCTTCCAGTCTCTTAACCTAACCTGTACACGTTAAACATTCTCAGGTGTTCTGCTTGTTGCCAGCCTTCCAGAACGTGAATCACTTTCAACAGATTCTTGACAATCTTTGAAGTGTTTGTAAAGCCATACTTTTATTTGCGCTGCACTCATGGCATTGCCCCTGAAAGCCTTCTGAATCATCCAAATAGTTTCTGCAGAGGAATGTTCAAGCTTAACACAAAATTTGATGCAGATTTGTTGCTCTACTCACTCAGTCATTTTGAATCCAATGGCCACACAGTACACATGCTTGCTCAACGACATTTAGCGTCCCTCTGACTAGTACAGTGAAGGCATCATTGTTTATGCATGTGCATCCCAGTCCACTCTCCTTGGCTGCCAGGTTATATCGATGTCATGCAAACCGTTCTTGTTATATTAACAATGGCTGGATACCTTCTGGACGGACCTCATATATCAACAGATGCAAACATATATTAGGGTCAGTGTGTAAAGGCGTTGTCTACCCTCCCAGAATTTGAATCCAAACTTAGCCAGAAAAAGTTGTTGTATAAACCTGTTTCAGGACTATCAGCTGCTTCCATTTATTGAGAAATATCATGTGTCAGATACTAGTGAAACACTCTAGAGGCATTATTTTATTTTCAGAAAATAAATTCAGAAAATTTATGAAGTCATGAAAGGTATAGCCATAATGAGAAAGAGCCCAGCTTCACCTGGAGTGGAGTGTGAACACACAGAGGTCAGAGGTGGTGGAGAACACATTGGCCATCTCCTCATTCCTGCAGCACCTGTCTCAGATGTGCATCCATCCCTTCCCTCTTACTTTTTGTTCCCTTCTTCCTTTACTTTCTAGCTCCTGTGTCCTCTCTAGGGTACTGGCTTCAGCTTGCCCTTTGTGGGTAAGTCCTGTTTTCCTCAAATTTTTACATCTTCAGACATTCATCCCCTCTCAAACTAATATTAATCTTCTGTGTCTTAGTCTGCTATTAACAAAACACCAGGGACTGGGTGGCTTAAATAGCAAACATTTATTTCTCACAGATCTGGAGACTGAATTACAAGGTCAAGATCAAGGCACCAGCAGATTTGGTTCTTGGTGAGGGCTTTCTTCCTGGTTTGTGGATGGCCACCTTCTTGCCATGTCCTCACGTGCTGGAGAGAGAGAACAAGCTCTAGTTTCTCTTCTTTTTCTTATGAGGACACTAATACCAACATGGAGGCTCCACTTTCAGACCTCATTAAACATATTTACCTCTTAAAGTCTTCACCTTCAAATACCATCACATTGGGAGTTTGAGCTTTAACATGTGAATTCTGAGGGGGACACAAACCTTCAGTGTATGGCACCTCTTTACACCTCTGAGACACAGTTACACTGAGGGCTCTCCTTCCTAATGGGAGTGAAGGAAGGTGGGACCATAGTGGGTGAAGGACAGAGAACCCTGCCCTGACAAACTCAGATATTAAAGGAGGATGTGAAAAATATTTGGATTAGATTCTGATAACCTAGAGTTGCAACAAACAAACTCAAAAGTTAGCTGAAAATTAGAAAACTTGATGCTAGAAAATGACTTGTGAGTTTCTCTACTAGGCCTGACTGAGCTCTAATATCTTCAGTTAAGGGCTCATCTCTGGGCTGCTTACCCCAGTGGACAGCTCTTGCACTGAATTTCTGTTTTATTTTGTTTGATTATGTGACCATAAATATCTCTCTGTGAAACATTTTGAGTGACCCCTTGCCAAGGAAATGGCTTTTTAACCTAGTGAATCACAGCTTTCCATGACATTTCCTTCTGTTCCCTGTCTTCATTTCCATGTAAAATATTCCTGATGACATTAAGTATACCCTGAAATTGTCATGGGAAAAACCAAGCAAAGTGCTTAGAAATATCTGCATATTCAGGAAAAATCATTTGCCAAGTATTAACACAGTACAGTGAGTAAATCACGTGGGAAGAAGGAAAAGGTTGCATTCTAATTTTACAAAGCAACAGCTGCCATAGCTGAAAAAGAGAAAAATCAATATCATAAAGCACTGTTTGATTTTTAAGGTGTAACAAAGCAGAAAGTTTCTAATTAAAGTTTTTTGGCAGTGCCCCAATATTCATTTTTACGCAAATGGATTTGATTGCTTTTTCTTTGACATGAAGTTTCCAGAATGGTTCGTCCATAACTGTGTAAGACTCAGTGAGAGGTCGTGGAAAGGGTTTTGGAGTAGAAGGGTGTGAACTTGAGATTGGGGCTGGCTCCCTGCATCAGTTAGGACAGGATTTGTATTCCACTGATCAAAGCTGCAATGTCTTATACCAGGTAAGGGTTTATTTCTTTCTAACATAAAAACCTGGAGGCAGGCAGTCTGGGGAAAAGATTTTGGACTCAGGGACCTTGGCTCTTTCTAGCTCATGGGTGTGATGCCGAGAACTTGTGCTCCTGGTCCAGCATGGTAACGGAGACACCAGCTCTCTTTTAAGCATTGCAGGGTGTAGGGGCAGGAAAATGAAGAATAAAGGGCATGCAGTAGGTGTCTTTTTTCAAAGCTCCTTTAATTGACATAGAATACCCATACAAAAAATGCACAATACAAAACATACAGCTTAATAAATTATTATAGAGAACATGCTCACAGAATTACCCCAGCCATTAAGAACTAGACATGGCTAGCACCTTGGGCCCCTTACCCACATTTTCTGCCAGTTCTCCATCAGCACCTTCTTCCTTCTCAGAGGTGGCTACTGTCCTGACTTCTTCCCCTATTTTTGAATTTTATATAAATTGAATCATATATATATATTACTGAATCTACCTTTCTCTGAAAAATATATTTGTAAGATTCATCATGTTGTATGTAGCTGCAGTTAATTAGATTTCATTGCTGTATGCAATTTATCTCTTTATTCTACTGTGGATGATTTGAGTTGTTTCTAATTTGGGATTAGCATGGTGCTGTCATGAACGTTTTTGTGCTTGTCTCTTATGCACCTGTGTATTTCTGTGAGTGTGCATGTGTTCAGAGGAATTGAACAAATTTACCACCCATCACATGCGTTTCCAATGTTCATGTACTTGTCAATGTCTTTTTCTTTTTCATTATAGCCATTCTCATGGGTGTAGAGTGGGTATCTTTTTGTGGTTTTTGTATTTGTTTCACTGATTACTAATGAGGTTGACTACCTTTTAGTGTTTTTATGGCCTTTTGTATATTCTCAATTGTGAAGTGCCTATTCATTGATTCTCTTGCCCATTTTTTCTGTTGGGCTATCTGTCTTCTTCCTCTTGATTTTTAAGAGTTAATATATTTTGGATTCTATTCTATTGTCAGTTGGATGTATGGCATACATTTTCCCCCACTCCATGGCTTGTATTTTTATTTTTATGGCAGTGCTCTTTTTTTCATAAACAAAAGATCTGAATTAATTTTAATGGGGACTAATTTAAACATTTTTATTTTGTATATTGTTTAATCCTTCCCTATGGCAAGATTAGGAAGATACTAATCTTTGTTATGTTCTAGAAGCTTTGTTTTGCATTTCACATTTAGATTTAAGACCTACTTAAAGTGATATTTATGAATAGTGTGAGATAGGGATGAAGTTTTGTTCTGTTTTCTTATATGGTTATATATTTGACTAAGCGCTATTTATTTATTTATTTTTGAGACAGAGCCTCACTCTGTAGCCCTGGGTAGAGTGCAGTGGTGTCATCATAGCTCACAGCAACCTCAAACTCCTGGGCTCAAGAGATCCTCTTGCTTCAGCCTCCTGAGTAGCTGGGATTATAGGTGCATGCCACAATGCCTGGCTAATTTTTCTATTTTTATTGGAGACTGGGTCTCGCTCTTGCTCAGGCCAGTCTCGAACTCCTGAGCTCAAGCAATCCTCCTGCCTTGGCCTCCAAGAGTGCTGGGATTACTAGTGTGAACCATTGCATCTGGCCCTAAGGGCTGTTAATTGGAAAGCACTTTCTCCCCTCTGCTCTGCAGCACCAGCTCAGTCTCCATGTATGAATGAGTGTGTTTCTGAAATATGTGTTCTGTTCTATTTGTTCATTTGTCTAAACATGTAGCAATATCATATTATCTTAATTACTATAGCTTAATATCAAATCTTTGTATATATTAGACTCACCTAGATGTCCTTTTAAAGTGTGTCTTGCTTAATCTTAGTTTCATTCTTTACTCTATAAAATTTAGAATCAACCTGTGAATGTCCACAGACAACTCTATTGAGATTTTTAATTGCATTGAGTCTATAGATAATTTGGGGAAAATTCTCATTTTTACTATATTAAGTTTAATTGTTCAAGAATATTTATTTTGATTTTTCAAAATTTCTCTCAATAATGCCTTCAAATTTCGTGTATAGTAGTCTTGTTGCTAGCTTTCTGGGCTGTTTATTATCAACAAAGATTGGTTTCCTGGGCAAGTTGCAGGTTGTGGGTCAAAGTTCTGTTTTTGCTCTGGCCATTGCCCATTTGTATATTTAGTGCCTCACCTAGTTTTCTAAGAGGTGTTATTATTACTATTTTAAAATCATAAATCAGTATTTTATCACATTTTTGCATGTATTGAGATCTGTATTAGTTTTTATTTTGTTCTGTTAGTGAATTGATTTTCAAATGTTTATTCAATCTATTAATTCTGAAAATAAATCCAATTTGGTCTTGATGAATCATCTCTTTGAACTGCAAGATTCAATTTGCAAATACTTCATTTAGGATTAAAATTATTCATGAGTGAGCTAGAACTATAATTTTTGTTCTTGTTATGTCATGTAATGGTCAGGTTTTGGTAGCAAGATTAAGGGGATTTCATCTAATAAGTTGGGAAATGGTCCCATTTTTTCTATTCTCTGAAGAATTTATGTAAGATATAGATTGCAAGAATATGTGTTTTAAGAATTCAAGGGAAGTTACACCATACATACAAAATCCAGTATCAATTACAGTAATAAAAATCCAAATCTCTACCATGTGTGAAATGTCTCTTTATATGGGTTCAACTTAAACATTTAGTTTGTGTTCTTTACTTTTCTTTTTTACTTTTACTGATAAGCATAATGGTTAAAATAAAAAAGAATGCTTCTGTTCAGTATTTATCAGAACTCTGTAGTTTATCAGTATCAAGCTATTGCACCAAGTAGGTATGCATAACTTCTTTCTGATAATCTCACAAGAGATAACTGTACAACCTTCTCAAAGACCTTCTTATCATCAACATTCATTTTAACAAAATACAAGGTCTAATTCTTTTATGGTGGGAAGCAGTTGTCCCAAAAAATTGTAACTCTTCTCTATATTTTATCAGTGTGGTAACAGTATTAACATTATGTTTGTGACCCCAAAATTAAACTTTATGGTTTAAAAGTTTTCATATATAATTGCATAGCAATGGAGATGTATTTTCTTGTAAAAAGCAAACATATGTTTTAAGTAAGTGTGAAACAAATTTCTAATAAATCTGATGTTAAACAGTGGCAGTACTGATATAGTTACATCAGCAAATACTTATAGAGCTCCTACCATTTGGCACTGATTCTTAATTTTTATGGCCTTTGATAAATTCCTAAATACATGTAACTTTAATTTCTTTAAGTAACCAAAGTGTTATAAAAGAAGTATAAACATATCCTTTAGGCAAGTGTAGTACTTAGTTTATACTAGATAGTCAATGATTACATGGTTCAGTGAGTCATTGGTTTATTGAGAGATACATAGAAAGAAAGAGAGAGAGGAAAGAGAGAGAGAGAGAGGGAGACAGAGAGGGAGACAGAGAGGGGGAGACAGAGAGGGAGAGAGAGAAGAGAAGAGAGGGGAGAGTGGAGAGAGAACCAGTTGGTGGCAGACATAGAAAGTCATGTGTATCTGGAGTCCAGAGTGAAAGGCCTTCCTCATTTGTTTTAATTTCTTTCTTCAAACACTTTCCCCCAAAACTTTTGGTGCTATTCTTTCTTCTGTTTTTTTTTCTCTCTTCTTAGATCCACAACTTCTCTCTCTAATATTAACTGCTATCCTTATTGTTCAATGGTGCAAGAAATAGAGAAGACAGATACCAAAATATGTTTTAATCTAACTACTACATTGCTGAATTCAAGTATGATATTTCACATTTCTCACCTCTACAAGCAGGTAAAGTGACAATACAGTGGTTGGGAGAACAGAATTAGGATCCTGAAATATTAATAGTGTTTTTACCAGGTACTAGAATTGCATCCTTGGACAAATTACTTAACTTCTAGGCCCTGTAGATGTAAAAAAAGGGCTTTGGGGATATGATACCAGTTTTGAAGGGAAGGAGACAATGGGGGATTGCTATTCAATGGGTATAAAGTTTCAGTCATGCAAGATAATTAAGTTCTAGAGATCTGCTGTACAAGATTGTACCTATAGTTAACAATATGGATATACACTTAAAAATTTATTAAGAGGAGAGTCCTCATGTTAAGTATTTTTATCACAATAAAATAAAAAATGGTATTATATTTAGAATATTAAAGTGTTTAGAAAAATTAGGTTAATATGTAATTATTTGGCTAAGACATTTTAGTTGTTATTTTGGAGTTATTGTAAATTTTATTTTTACTTCTCATTTATAAAACCAACTTACAAATTTTATAGCATTTTGTTCTTGCTTCTTTAGAATTTAATTAACAGGAGAAGTGGGCCAAATTTTAATATCTTAAATATAAAATTTAAGTACATTATTACTCTAAAGGAGATAAAGAAAGCTTTTCCTTGAGCATTTTGCTACGGAATGGGTCAGCTCTGTTTTTTAGCTCATTTAGTTATGTATAATACCTTGGAACACATAAGTGACCATATAAAATCTTTTAAAGTGGTATTATATTAGTGGCCTGTAAAAACAGTATAATTCATATTAGATTTCTAGAAATACAAGCATAAAATGTAGTCATTAAACCCCCACTGTAGTATGTCTAAATATTTGGGTACTATCAGAAATAGGGTCTTAAGTTAATTGAACATAATGGTTCCCAAGAAACTGTGCCTCACTGAATTAGATAAGTATTTTTTTATTTAGCCATTTATTGAACCTGTTGGCCGCATGGAAAATATATTGAGTGAGTCATCCTGCTAAGGATGCTCATGAACTTCTTGTTTATGAACTCTTAAGGAAGTTTATTTTGTGCTGGGTCATGAAGCTGTTTCTGGATGAAATACCAGAGTAGTTTTGAATATTTTTCTTATAGTGCATTATCTTCTGTCATATGCTTGAAAGTCATTAAAATTACTTAATATTGAGATGCTATTCATTACAGAAGTTTAAGCTCTTATATTAGCATTTTACTAACAAGAATATTTTATGCTTTCCTACATTTTTTGCTGTAATATTGTATCTTACCTAAAATTAGCTTTCATCAATCCTCAATTTTATATGCCATGACTTCATAAAAAAATAAAATTTGATTAAATGTTCAAGATAGATGAAGCTGAATTTTATTAAATGACAATGAACTGTTTTGGACTGTTTTTAAATTACTTTTGAGTTACCTCAAAAATTTGTTATAAATGCATCTGTGCTTTATTAGAGGTTTTTTTCCTCCCTCGATGAGCAAGCTTATATTTAATTTTAAATATGCATTTAGTTATAGCCCTGGGATGTGAATAATTAGAATGAATTTACCAGGGTTCTTTAGTGCTGCAAAAAGTAGTTGGATAACATATTAAATATGTACAGAAAGCTTGCTTCCAACACTCTACAATGTAATTAACAACAAAAATTCATACTCCTCCAGTATTATAACCATGTGATATAATTTATCCTACATAGTCACAAAGGCTAACCTATAAATCTTAGTGTGATCATATTTATATTTAAAAATGGGACTATTAGAATTCAGTACATATGGAATCCTACGTATTCCAGGTGATTCTTCATCTTGCAGTTCAGATAGGAAAAATAGACAATTTTCAGAGTTTAAGACAATTTTCAGTGTTTAAGTGGAAATGACTAAAATGGTGAAAAATAAAACTTATCTCCAGATGTACTGGAAGTACATCTCATTCAAGTGTATCTTGTAAAAGTATGTCCTGTATGACCTCTGGGCCTGGTTTTTGTGTCTTATTATGAGGAGAACTGGCAGAGTGAGTGATAAGAATATCCCTAGAAGCCATTGCTACAGCAGGACAGCTAACAATAATCTAATGGCTTCAAATGACTACTAACTACCTAAATATATTCCACTAAATGCAAACTAAATGTAAACCCAACTCAACTTCCCCTTAGCTGGACCCCAGCAATGCTCACATGGAATCCAGCACTTCAGGAATTGCTAAAAAGTTTGACAGAAGGGGAGGTGGAGAGAAAAATGGCAATGTTTCTTGATCTTATTTTTGCAACCTTTACAAAGACATATGACTAAATGGAGATTGGAAGGAGTTTATTTACAATTTTTTTTTTTTTTGCCAGAGAGTTCTATCTTAGCACAGGCTAATCAGGTGAATGAACATTCATTCCTGCCATAATCTTTCAGGTCAACTGGTTTCAGTCCAGTTAAGGAAACTGATTTAGTAGTTCAGTTAATTTCAAGCATGCACTGAAACAGCCTGAGGACTAAAGTTATGGCCATAGTTGAATGACATATATTTCACAGCCCTGTTCTTCCACTTTTGTTTGGTGTCAGCTAAGTTTGTGAGTATGTTACTTTTAACCTTAACATAAATAGTTCTCCCACTGAGGTATTTTCAAGTTAATTTAGTGAATATATAGTGAATACCTACACTATGTGCCAGACATTGCATATTAGCAGCTGGAAAGATAAAGATGCCTAAGACTTAGTGTTGCCCTTATGGCAAATACGCAGTACTTAATATCGAGTACTTAAATTCTTATGTTACAGAGACGGACAATCCTGGATGTGGATCTTTTGTTTTCTTTTCCTTTCTTTTCTTTTTTCTCTTTCTCTCTCCCTCCCTCCCTCCCAACCTCCTTTCATCCTTCCTCTTCTTTCTCTTCTTTCTTTCTCTCTCTTCCCACCCCCCACCCCATCTCTCTCACCTTTCTAAAGGGTATAGCAATTTTGCTGAAAATTCCCTTTATGGGAATAATACAAATAAAGTATACTCTGCAAATTAGTCACTGCAATTTTATAATGATAGCTAGAGAAATTACAATGACCTTTTATAAAAAACACCATGCACATATACCTACAGTAGGCAAATAAGATTATGAATCAGAGTTTTAGTAGTCTCATTACATCTCCTCTGTTGTAACTTTCTGCAAGTGATACATAAATTGTTTGTATTACTTATAGCTTTCAGAGATGACAGACTAATCTGAGCAATTAGATTCTTGAGAAAGATCAAGACGCTTATTAAATCTTATCTTAGTCACTCCTAATTACAACCATCCATTTATCTCTGTGGAATGAATTACTAATGCAAAGCTACAATTCAATCTCAACATAACTAGTCTTTATCTTAGATGATTAAAAAACCCTACCATTATTGCCAAATATCCATCAAAAGAATCTATAATTAATTAATAAAGTTAGACCCTGCAGACTCAATCACATGCAGAGGCAAAGTATATCTTCCGATATACGTCACCAAGTTACATACATTGCGTGATAGTGGGAACAACCGCATTCAATGACAGCAGACATTTATTGAGTGTGCACTGTGTGCCAGGCACTGGTCTGCATGCCTTGGATAGAGCCAAGGGCAAAGGAAATAAAACCCTGTTCTTAGCAGAGTTCAATTCCCATTTGGCACAGAGAGGAACAAATATGTAAAACATGGTATGTCAGGTGGTCCTACTCAGCAGTGCTTTGAAGGCAAATACATGGAAGTGAAACAAAAGAGTGTCGGCATGTACAGTGGAGGGGGGTTAGTGGGGTCGCTTCACTGGAGTGGCCAAGGAAGGTTTCTGGACAAGACAAAGTGTCCCTGAAGCAGAGACTGCAAGGGGCCAGGGAAGGAAACACGGATGACAGCCCAGTGGGGAGGACTTTGGAGTGTCTGGGAGCGACCTGGGGCACTGTGGAGGCAGGATGATGGGAGTCCTGGGGGCGCAGCCAGGACTCCAGATTTTACTCTGGATGGGACAAGATTTGAGCCCAGCAGTGAGACAAAGTGACGGGAGCACTCTGGTGGTTGCTGGGCTTATGGTTGTGGGAACAAGGTGACAGCAGCTTCTCAGGCCAGGCTTGGGGAGCGGGGTGGTGGGAACAGGTGCCTGCTGCCTAAGAGCCGCAGCTTGAGTAGGGCTGCAGGTGCGCTGGGAGTGCGCAGCGCTGGAACCCATTGGATCAGGTGCGATTATCGGTTCTCAACTTCTGCCATGGTTGTCCCAGCATCTGGCTGGCCTTCCTCTCTGACACCACCAGCTCCAGGCTGAGGATATTTCAACCCCATATAAGAGGTGACTCTGTGTCACAGGATTCTACACAAAGTCAAAAGATCTGCAAAATGTAGTTTCTTGGACATAAAGAACACCAGATAAGAGACAGCAGGACTCCAGCAATGCTTGGTTGCACGGAGGGTGGTGGTGGTGGTGGTAGGGGGTGGTCCTGGTTTCAGAGCTCCTTCCATTTACATCTCAGTAGAATGTTAACTTTGCTACATGGCCCAAGCAGAGTTTTGTGGCAGAGGGAAACAGCCCTGGAAGCCCCTGTGTAGGGCTGAAGTCCACTAATGTTATATTATTGTATTTTATAATAATAATAATTTACATCATTTTAGTTTGAACATCTGTGAGATAATGATTCAGCAACGAGTGCACACACTCTGTATCCCTACTAAATGCTATTTTGGCCACTGCACACCTGCGCTGTTTGATAGCTTTGCATCCTCAGGTGGCTGGAGACAAGTGGCCTTCACTGTGTCACCTACACACACCATGGAAATGTGTTTTTGCAGCAATAGGAGAATTAAGAAACTTTGTGAATTATCTGTGCTTAAGTGGTTTGAGGAAATTATTTGGAGGTGCCAAGCTCTGTCATGCTTTCACCCACACTGGTGATTTCTGGTCGACATGATCCTACATCTTTGCTAAAGTGCGCAAGTGCAAAAGCATTGGTTTTCTTCTTCATTAAAGTGCATCCTCAGGGTGCTGTCTGCTCTTCTGTAGAAACCCCGTTGTAAAAATACTGAATTCTTCTGCAAAGGCAAAGTAAATATCAGTCAATCACAACAGTTGCTGTCACTATAGCAACTTAGCTTTTCAAGTTTTTGACTACCAAACTTAGCATTCTCTTACTGTCAAGTAGGCAAACAAGCACCGAGTGTCCTGCTGCAGCCTCAGTGCCCACAGAGCAGGGGAAAGGCAGAGTGCCAGCTCTCCCCGGAGTCCTTTCATCACTTATTATCCAACCACACAGATTGTCAGAATGAGGAAATATGAGCTGGTTGTCAGTGACTTTTGTTCGTGGTGCCAGAATATTCCTTCAAGTTTTTTTTTAAAGGCGAAAGTTCTTCTAGTTTCTAATGCCATTCCTAAGTGTCTAAGGACAGTTTGTTCAATATGTTTGGTTTTTTCTGTTTGCTTATTTATCATGGGAGAGATTTGAACTCTTCTTTTTCTGCCATCCTTCCAAAATGTTTTGCACTGCATTATATTTTGTATGAGTAACTTTTCTGTAAATAACTTGGAGACCCAGCCTACTCTTTACAATTATAGTCAATCCTTGCAGCTGTATTTATGGTCATGTAGAAATGGCTATCAAGTCCTCCCTTTCCCACATGTAACGGCTAATTTTGTGCATCAACTTGACTGGGCCATGGGGTGCCCAGACCCCTGGTTAGTTAGACATGATTTCTGGGTGTGTCTGTGTAGGTGTTCCTAGAAGAGGTCAGCATTTGAATCAATAGGCTAAGTAAGGCAGAGGGCCCTCCCCAGTGTGGGTGAGCCTCCTCTAATCCATTGAGGGCCTGAATAAAACAAAAAGAAAGGTTGAATTTACCCTCCCTTTGTCTGACTGTTGAGCTGGGACGTTGATACTTTCTTGCTCTTGGGCTGGAACTTGTACCATTAGTGCTCCTGGTGTGGGACTTCTCAGCCTCTTTAATCACATGAGCCAATTCCTTATAGTAAATCATCCATCCATCTATCTATCTATCTATCTATCTATCTGTCTGTCTGTCTGTCTGTCTGTCTGTCTGTCTGTCTGTCTATCTATCCCCAATGGTTCTATTTCTCTGGAGACCCCTGACTAATATGCCATCTTATTGGAGAAAATCTCTCTGGGAAGGGCACCATCCATCCCACTGGCTGGTGTTCTTAGCTAATATGGTACATAACAGATTAAGGAAGGAGGCAAATATATTCAAGTTTATTATTTCACTAGGAAAGAAGCTAATATTATGTTACAATGGTAGAGCAAATATGCATGCTTTCAGTGAGATTCAACTGTGGGTTTTTTGAGGGAAAAGAAAAAAAACTTATGCTACTGGTAAGGTTTTATTGTTGTTGTTTTAGTTTATTTGTTTGTTTATTTCAAGAGATAGGGTCTCCCAGTGTTGCCCAGGCTGGTCCCTCAAACTCCTAAACTCAAGGGATTCTCCCATCCTCCAAAGTAACCAAAACTATAGGCAGGTGGTACCACACTTGGCTTGTATACTTAGGTATTTCAGAAAATAAAATTAGCTATAGCTTTTCTGGTAGACACCTACTGTTACTCACCTCCATTGTAAAGCCAAAGCTTCCCTCTTCCTGTTTAGGGGCTAAAACCTTTGAAAGAAGAAAACCCCTTTTGAGTATAAAGCCAGAGGTGCCAGAACTGGGGAAAGGAGATGTGGGGTGGTGGAAGCCACGTGCTGTGGAACTTTAGAGCTCAAAGCATCCATGGGATTCAGGGCATATTTGGTGTGGAAAGGCAAAGGTGGGGCACCTCCTTTGATTTTCTGCCCTTCCTGCATGGATCGGTAGGAAGAGAGGAATAAGGCATGTGGACTCCTAAATCCACATTTAGGACTCCCTAAATCTAAGAAGCAAAATGAGGGGCTCTGTCAGAGGAATTTTTCCATAAATCCAGTCATTTGGGTTAGATCAGGGCAACCTCTAAACTAATGGAATTCAGTCACATAATAGCATGGATGTGCCCCAGGCAAAATTACAAACACACTCTTTTGAAACTTTAAAAATTGGTTAACTTTTTATTTTGAAATAATTTTACACTGACAGTTGTGAATAGTGAGAGAACTCCCTGTGATCTTCCCCAGAAAAAGCTGCAGGCATGATGCCCTCTTACCTCTAAGTTCTATAGATTTTATTTCCTAATAACAAGAGTATTCTTCTACATAACCAGAGTATGTCCATCACAGTCAGGAAATGAGTGTTGATAGGATGCTGACATCTAACCTAAAGATCCCATTCAAATTGCATACATTGCCCCCAAATGTCCCTTATACCACCCAATACCCAAACCAGAAAAATCTTTTACCCCTTTTCTTTCCATCCAATTCAGAATCACATGGTGTCTTTAGTTGTCTTGGTTCTCTGTTCTCCTTCAGTCTGAAGCCATTCCTCAGCCTTTCCTTATCTCTCTTGACCTTGATGTTTTTGATGAGTATAGGCCAGTTACTTTGTACAGTGTTCCCCAGTTTAGGTTTATCTGATGCTTTCTCATATTAGATCCAAGTTATTTATTTTTGTCAGGAATATCACAGAAGCTTTCTTTCTTAATGCCTCATATCAGCAGGCACATGTTGTCAAATTGTCCTTTTATTGGTGATATTTACTTAAAAAAAAATTTTTTTTTTGAGAGACAGTCTCACTATGTTGCCCAGGCTAGTCTTGAACTTTTGGCCTCTAGCAATCCTCCTACCTCAGCCTCCCAAAGAGCTGGGATTACAGGTGTGAGCCACTACTTCTCATCAATGATGTTCACTTTTACCACTTGGCTACCGTGGTATCTGTCATAGTTCTCCACTGTAGCCAATTAATAAGCATTGTTACATATTAATTAATAAGTAATTAAAATGCATCTTTGAGAGTATGTAAATATGTTATTCCTCAGAAAACTTTCATGTACTGGTTTCTTTTTATCCACTAGCGATTCTTGTTTGAGTCAATTATTCCTATCCTATGATGATTGTCAAAGAATGATTTCTTTTCTATCATTTCTTGTGCATTTATTAGTTGGCATTTTGCTGGAGGGAAGAATTTTCCTTGTCCCCATACACATATACACACATACATATATACACACACACATGTGGACTTATAGATACCTATTTTAGTCAATGGGTTATTATCCATTGCTGTTATTTGGCTAATGGGAACCTTTTAGGCTGATACTTGTGTGTTTGTGTGAGTGTGCATGTATATTGAGAAATCCTCATAATTCTTTTAGTACTTTTTATTTCTCTGGTATAGGTTGCTTAAGGCTTATGTTATACTTGACCTACCCCAGTCTTGGAATTGGCTGTATTTCCAAAGATCCCTGGATCCCTTTAGTGGAGAATGGCATTTAGAGACCAAGATCTAGGTGCTCAGTGTGCTCAGCAACCATGGCCTCCAGGCACTTTCAGTGGACCAAGCTGGACAGTGTATATGTGTGTACACCTCCCTACACCTATGGTTATATCTACCCATTTATATAAATAAAATCACACATTTACACCAGAGCCTCTAATTCCAATCCAAATCCACAGGTTTCATTTTAGCTTTCTATATTTTTTAAACAGCTCTATTGAGGTATCATCGATATACAATAGACTGCACATATTTAACATATACAATTTGATAATTTCTTAAAACCATCTTCACCATGTTTAAGCATAAAGTTAGATTCAGTAGTGTTAAGTATACTCACTTTGTTGTGTAATGAGCTTTCACATTTGAACCCCTTTTGATAGCACTGACAAACTTGGCGTCCATTGTCATCAATATATTTATTTATTTGCTCAATTTTCCTGTATGTAGCCAATTTCCAGACCAGGTGGGCTTGGCCCTGGCCCTGGCCCTCACATGGTGGCTGTGCTGGCCAAGTTCTACAATCCCTGTCTGCCCCAGGCCCTTGGTTCTGCCACCAACAGCAGCGGTGCTGGCTGTATCTACTGGAGGTGTTTCCTCAGCCACCAGGAGCCACAATGGTCAAGTTCAGTTAAACCCGCTCATTCCCTAGCTTATCCAAACTTTAGTGATGTTAGCACCATCAACCATATCTCTTAGTCTGGCACTAAGCAGTGTGTGTTTGTGTGTGTATGTGTGTGTGTGTGTGTGCGCGTGTGTCCATGAGAGAGGCAGTGCAGGGTGAGTTTGCACTTCGGGAGCCACACTGTATGGGTCTGAGCCCCGGGAGACCTTGGGTGAGTCACATGGCCTTTCTGGAATTCATTCTCTTCCGTGGAAAAAAGAGGGTAAGAATAGTACTTCCCTAATAGGACCTTAGTATATTCCAGGGAGGTCTCGTGTAAATTACTTGCAAGAGTGTCTGGCATGGCATAAGTACTATTTAAGTGTTAGTCATTCTTATTAAATTATTGTGTGGTTCCGTTTTTGCATGTTAATTTAGGTTTTCGACACAGGACAGGAGGCAGGGACATGCCCCATGCTTTTTATCTCCCTCAGAGCAAAAGCAGGGCTGGTCCCTTCGTAGGGACTTGGAGCCGAGTTGTGATCCCTCCTGATGAGGGGCTACTCAGAGTGTGGGCTGGGGACCAGCAGCAGCAGCGTCACCGGGGGCTTGTCAGAAGTGTGAATCCTGGTGTTCCAATTCTGCTGGATCAGAATCTCTGGGAGGGAGGCCCAAGGATCTGTGTTTTAAGAACGCTCATGCTCAGGTGATCATGCAGCCAAGTTTTATGTATAGTGCCATTGTGTGAACCCTGTTTGGTGTGGCCTCCCTTGACAGTGCTCCATGTAACTGTGTTTTTCTTCCCTTTGCTGGAGCTTTTCCAACCTTATTATCATTTTTCCCCACAGTCCTATTAATATACTACTCTTCCCACTTAACACATTTGCATTTTAAGACAGATAGTAGGCACTGTATTTAGAGCAGCTTTCCCTAAAGTGTGTCCAATAGAATTATTTACTAATCTAACAAATTAGGAAAAATTTTTCAAAATTTATTAGATACATTTCAGAATTTTCCAAACTTATTAGATTTGTCAACAGAGCACTTAATATGTTATTATAAATTATATATTTTCAAGAGGGAAAATATTGTATGCAGCATTTCCCAAACTTATTTTACTACAAAATCTTAGTTTAGGGGGTAGGGGACAGAGAAGAATCTTAGAGTTCTTGGAATATATTTTCACAATACTGTGTTACAGGAATAATTCTTGGTGGGAAATTCAGAGTGCAGGACAAGAATGAGTTATGTTTGAAAAGGTCCTTAAATTTCACTTTCAAGATACTTGGTTCTCAGGAGAGGCCATTATAGTGTGATCAAATGCAGGATCCATTCAACAATCCCCATAAAATTGAAAATAAAGACATTTACCAAAGTACTATTGCCCTTTTCTTCTATTTCACCCAAGATAAATTTTAGTGGAATATAATAGTTTTGATCAATGTAGATTATATTTTATGTCCCTCCTCAAAAATCTTTTAAATAAAATCACAAACCTCATGCACATATAATATAAAGATAGGCAGACATGAACGTGGGTCCTCTTAAAGAAAGTTGCTAAGTCTATAGGGAGGAAGAGCAAGGGGTTAGACCTGGGTTTGTTACCTGCTTCTGCTACTTCGCAGCTGTCCGGCAGATCAAGGGCTTGACTGATGTGATGCTTTTTGATTAAGCATCAAAGGACCTTTCAGTGGGATCTTCTTTGATTTTTTCCTTTGCAAAACAAAACAAAAAAATCTACTCAAGTGTAGTTATTTTAAACACCTTCAACTAAATTACGATGTAGAAATTTTGAATTGTTCTTTTTTGAAATAGGATGTGCTCATCTCTTGTTGAAGAAAACATTTTGCATAGGCAATTTTCTTTGCTGTGGTGCTGAGTCACATACAGCGATCACTATTGCAATCCAAAATGCTACTTTTGATTATTTCCCCCAATATGCTCATGCTGAGATTTTCTTCTTCCAAAGCTATTCATCTAAGAATAGAGAATATGGTCTCATTCTTTTCCTTTTAAAAAGAACACTAAGCGAATACAAGTATTTTATGTGAATATGAGCATCTCATGTGAATTTCCTAAGTACAGATAGATGCTGTCATTTTAATATATATACACCGAATCTGAGTAACCATTTTTTAAAAATGCAACATAGCCATCGTGGCTTTATACAGTCTTGAATGATTCCTTTGTGGACTTGAAATAGCAAACTTGGAGGTCATTTGTTATTTCTTAGCTTTTGTCCTATTCAAGATAAGTTTTCAATTATTATATTTTATTATGAGAAGGCAGCATGTTCCAGTAGACAAAGTCAAAGTAGATTGAGATGATTTTTAAAAATCACATTAAGGAGTTTCTCCTCTAGATTTATGGTACCATATAAAATAATGTATAAGGGGGTGGGTGCAGCTCTTAGGTCTTTGAGGGGTTCCTGGGACCATCTTATACGGACATTACTGCTATTTTATCTCAGTCTATTCCATGTCTCTTCATTCTCACTGTTGTTAGTCTCCACTGCAGTTTTATCACTGTAACCCATCTGCTTCTGCAAACTACAGCTCCATCTCCTAGTATTTATCACCTCCCCACTCAACATTGCTTAGAAATCCTAGCTTTATATAAATACCCCTCCAACTTCCTTCATTCACTCAACAAACAGTTGCTGAGCACTTACTATGTGTCATACTCTTTGCATCAATGAACAAAGAAGACAAAGATCCTTACTCTTTTGGAGCTTACATTCTGTAGGGAAGACAGATAATAAACAATGAACATAATAAGAAGTGAATTACTTAAGTATATTAGAAGAGGATAAGTGCTGTGGGGAAGAGTGGAACAGTGCAAAGGGACTTGAAGAGCAGGGAGTGGGGTGGGGAGGGGGCATGGTGGCACTCAGTAAAGTGGTCAGGGTACAACTCTTTGAGAATCTGACTTTGATTCAAGCTTTGAAGGAGGTAAGGAGGCTTCCCAAGGCATTTCTAGGGGAAGAGCATTCTAAGTCCTGGTATGGCTACTGTGAGCAGAAGTGCTGTGATGGGGTTCACAGTTTAAACAGATGGAGTTCACTGTTTAAATTGAAGTCTAACTGAGATTAGACTGTTGGCGTGCAAGTCCCTAGCACACATATAGGGAGAATTGCTAGGAGGCCAGGACAGTAATGTAGGTGAGAGATGATGGTGGTTCAGTCAGGGTAGGGGGAATGACATAGTGAGAAGTGATGAAATTCTAGATTTTTTTTTTTTGTTTGGAGAAAGAGCCAATAAAATTTACAGACAGACTGGATGTGGAAGGAAGGAGAATTAGAGGAATCTGGATATTTCCAAGGAGAGGTAAAAATGCAGTTACTACCCATGAAGGTGGTGAAGGTGAGTGGAACAGATTTGGGGATAGGATGAGGAGTTCAGAGTTGGAGATATCTATTCAGTGACTGAAGATCTCAAGTAAGCAGTTGGCTATGTCAGTCTGGAGTTTGGGAGTGATGTCAGGGTTGGAGATGTAGATTTGGATGTGGTCCATAAATAGATGGTACCTAAAGGCATAAGAATGGATCATATCACCATTGGGGGTACTTGTAGAAAGAAAAGAGAACCCAGGATGAGACCTGGGCTATCCCAACAGGAGAAGGTGGAGGAGATGGGGAAGAGCCAGCAATGTGCTTTGACAAGGAGTGGACTTGGAGTGAAGAGGAAAATCAACGGCAAGAGCAAGGGGTCTTGGAAGTCTTGAAGAAAGTGTTAAGGAGAAGGAAGTGATCAGAAATCTCAAACAAATTGAGGAGTGAACATTGATAAGTGGGTTTGGCTATGTGAAGATCACTGTGATCTTGACAAAGAAAAATTTTGGCTTAATTGAGTGCATTTAAATATTAATAAGACTGATAAGACAGCAACTGGAGACACGTTTTGACATTTTTGATCTATTATACATCTCATAGTCAATGATGTCTTACAATTTCTGTAGGCCAGGCAACAGTTGTGGACTGGTTATTATTGCCTGCATGCACATGACCATGGTCATAGCTGTCATCCATGTGCATTGCTGGTACTACATGTGCTGAGTTTCATTGCTATGTTAGTCATGGTTCTCCAGAGAGACAAAACTGATAGGATATCTATATATACACATTTATAGATACAGATATCAATAGATAGATATAGAGATATAGGTATATGAGAAGGGATTTTTTAGGGGAATTGATCACATGATTATGGAGGCTAAAAAGCCCAACAATAAGCTGCCTGTAAGCCAGAGAACCAGGGAAGCTGGTGGAATAGTTCAGTTCAAGTCTGAAGGTCTCAGATCCAGTGAAGCCAATGGTGTAACTCTCAGTCTGACACCAAAATCCTGAGAACCTGGGGTGGCCAGTGGAATAATTCCTAGAGTTCAAAGGCTAGAGAACTTGGAGGTCTGATGTCCAGCAGGAAAATGTGGTTGTCCCATCTCCAGAAGAGAGGGCAAATTCACCTTTCCTCTGCCTTTTTGTTCTATCCAGGCCCTTAGTTGATTGGATGATGCCCCCCACATTGAGTGAGGGTATATCTTTCTTAGTCCATTAATTCAAATGTCTATCCTTTCTGGAAACACCCTCACAGACATACCCAGGAATAATGCTTTACTGGCTATCTGGGTATCCCTTCATCCAGTCAAGTTGACATAAAATTAACCATAACAATTTCCACTTAAAATTCCTTCTTTGTTGTTTGGAAATCTTTTCTTGACATACTCTATTAATAGTAAAATCTAAAAACTATAAGCATCAAAACTTAAAGAACAGGTGTTAGTAGCTTTGAAGTAATTCCTGGATACAAGAGTTGTGACTCTCTCTCTCCTATAAAGAGAGAATTTTTGATGGAAATGCCATCTATGTTGTATGAAAGAGTTCTAACTCATAACTAGGTCAATTTTATTGGTAGTATTCTTTTTCTCCTTTGTAGCGGTCATAAAATAATAATTACCTTACAACGTGTGGAGTCTTAGATATTATTTGGTATGGTAAGTGAAATAAGTTTTGCTTGTAAAATTTTATGATTTTATAATATATGGATTCCTTACATGATCACACATTCAAAATCATTGCTTAGTTGTGTTTGCAAATTTCTGTTTACCTGGTACCCAGTAAACTATATTCTCTAGGGAGAGAGTCATTACCCAAGTAATGTCATTGAAAACTAGCTAATTTAGCTAAAGGATTTACAAAAATCATATGTGTAAATTATTCCACTTATGGTAGCAGTAATTTATTCTAAACAAATTGGATCCATGACCATCTGTTTTAGCTGTTACTATAAGAAAAGTCTATTCTTTTCTGTTTCCACAACTTATGCTCAAATCACAAATGCAGAACTATGCAAATTAGACGATATATGCCTTTTGAAGTGAAGTATCAGCAGAGCAGCCTCAAAGTCCCCACCAGGCTCTCATCTCAGGGATAGAGCAATTCTAACCCAAAGCCAAATTCTGGGAGTTTCTATCTTGGTTGGGGGGATTGCAAAATAGCCAAGAATCAGAGAAATATAGAACCACTTCTTTGGGCCTGGCTCCATCCTTCCACTCCTATCCCAGCACAGCTGTCTTTTTCCCTTCATGTCTCTTCTCCTCTGTATTTTGAAGTCTTTAATGTCATGGGAATGAAGGCCACTTGGGGCACCGCTGCCACCATCTGTCTTGAGATCTCATCATGAATTCTCTTTATGACATGATAGATACAAAATCAAATATCATCCAGGTTTGGGCTCCATTGGAAATTCCTGCTCTCATCCCTTGCCCCTTTTCCTCTTTTTGTCCAGAGAGATCAGCATCTCTTCAAGGACAAAATAAGCATTTGGTGTGCTTGTTGGATAGCATGAAACTTTGTATCCTCAGTCCTTAGCACAGATCTTATTAGAGTTGGCACTAAATAAATATTTATTAAATAAATGAATGATTGAATGAATGCATGATGATGCATCTGTCCAGGCTTATAGATATGCACATTTATTCCTCTATTCTCTTTATAAATTAGCTCTTATATGATAACTGTAAAAATTTATTTTCGATAATAGATGAAATAATGATGAAAAAGACCAAATTTAAATATGTCCAGTTATATATTAAAATTAGAATATATAGAAATATAACTTGAAATATATAAATATAGTTATTGATAGATGTACTATCATAGCCAGAAAAGTATGATAGTTGTAAGGTGAGGATGTAGTTCTTTATTGAAACACATATAAAATGTATATTTTATAAGGAATTAAGCATTTCATATTTTATAAATTATAATAATTTTATAAACTCAGTCAATTCTGAAAATCTGTTCTAATGCAATTGATAAAGGATAGGAAGCAATTTGAGTATAATGCGAATTTTGAATTTGCCTAGGTATGAATGCATCTGTGAGAAATACTATGTGAATGCAGAAAACTGCATCCAGCTTAGCCACAATGTATAGGAGTACACAAAACACACATACCTCAACTCCTCAGTTGAACACATTTCTTATGAGCCCACACATCTACATCTGGTTTAAAAGTTTCTGTCCAATTTCCATCCTTTCACAAAAAGTCGCATACTGTAACCCTTCTGAAACTTACTTCTACAAGCAAACTTCGGGTATTTTTCAAATAAAAAAAAAATCACATTTATTGTAGTATTTATGTGTTTTTAACCGTTTAAGATGTATAAAATCGTGCTACCATTTTCATTGGGTTGCTATCTTTTTAAAAGCTAATGTGTCACTGATAAAGCTTTAGGGTTCTGTTCCCCAACCCACTTTTCTCTATAAACCTCATGTTTTCATTATGTAATTTTGCATAATGTGGTGATTTTTCAGAACACATATATCACGTTATAGAAGAACAGACTGTATCTTAGGAACTATACGTTGCTACATGAATAAAAGTGCTATGTTTCTCTTGGAAGTCATAGATAACTCTCTAAAATAGATTGCATAATTCATGAATAATGGAAAATTATCAGTGACTATATAATTAATAAGTGGTGAAATTTTTTAAATTGACAAGTCACATCCCAAGTGTTAAAAAGGGATACAAGTTTGCCTTGTTGTAATATTGTAATAAATGTCTTTCTCATGGTGTGGTTAGCAAGCAAAAAAGTTGGAAGGTCATAAGCTAGGAAATGGACTGAGTTTAATTAGAAGAGTTCCAGAAACCATAACGTAGTGCTTTCTTTGACTCTAAAACATGGTACCTTGATAGTAACTGTCTTATGGCATATACAGTGTCACTCCTGGCTTTACTTAATTTTCCATAGTTTTATTTTTCTTTTACTGTAACTTTTTCACTTTATTTTTGTGGTGTATGCATTTTTCGAGGCTATATTTAGTTCTTTATGAGGCAGAGTAAAATTTCAATCCTGGAGTGATTTACTAACCGTATAATGTCAGCAAGTGCCTTGACCTCTCTGAGTGTTTTCTCATCTGTGAAATGGGAATAACAACAATGCCCACTGCCTAGTGTTGTTGCACAGTGCTCGGCATGTAGAGAGTGCTCAGCATACACCATCATGAGTGATAAAGTACCCTGTACATCACCTACCCTGAGGTCTCAGCATCAGGTGAGGGCATAGCAACATCTCGTCTCCAATGGCATTCTCCCCCATGATTTCCACACTTTATGTTAATTTTTATCTTCTTTTCTTGCCTGTCCTTCTCACCTTCAGTCAATTGTTAGATCGTTCGCATTTACTTATATAACTACTATGCCCAGATTTGCGCCTATTGCAGTTATTCATCTATGTTCACTAACTTTCCTGATGTGCAGATAATGTATCAGGTGCTCTGGACATGAGAAAAATAAGACTTTGTTCTTGCTCTTTAAAATTTATTTGGGGAGGCAGTCAAGAAAACCTGTGATGAAAATGCAGTGTGAAAATGATCTAATAATATTATAGAGAGAGTATCAGTAGGCTGTAGGGAAGAGAAGAGATGTCCAGATCCCAGCGGCCAGGGTGGGTCAGTAAGTCTTCCTAGAAGGGATGATTCTGGGACTTAATTTAAAGGTATAAGGAAGGTTTAGTCAGACTGAATTTCTTTTCTTTTTTAGGACCAAGTAGTTTACTTCTTAAGACAGATCATTATACTTTTGAAATGCTCAAGTCAATAGAAATTTCTTCCTTATGATGAGCCCCAAATCTACCTTTTTTGCAACCTGTGTCTGCAGGTCATACATGATCCTGTATTTTGTACCAGTGCTAGCAGGTGCAGGTGGTGGGCACATCTGTGGAGTTTCCAGCATTCCTCACAGCTGGGGCTCTGCTCTCTCCTGACAGTGGCCCTCATGCTCATTGGTTGGCTCAAATTGGTCCAAGTCCAATTAATCGTGACCATCAGGACTGGAAACAATATGTGCATATGCTCGGCTGGTAAAAAAGGCCTGACTACCAGGGTCAGGCCTTGTTCTGCCTCCCATCTCTCTCTCTATTCATCTAACCTGAAATTATGTGGACTTTTTTGTAGATAGGGAACTTATTGTCATTGTACATTCTCATGTCATTTCATCCAGACTGTGTGGTTTATTAGCTATTATAATAAATAAGATATCCTATAAATTATCTATCCCAAGATCCTAGATTACTAAACCAGAAGAGACACAGCAATATCTTGCTTGTTACATTTTCATTATTTTCCCATATTTCTACACTGGCTTTTTTTTTTTTTTTTTGCCTTTGGCCTCATCTTTTCCGCTTGTCGGGAACTTGGTGAGGAGTGAAAGAGCTAACCAAGGCATGTGCTGGTTCTCCTGACTTGTACCTTCCACAATGAGATACAAATCTTTTATGTTTTTATGAAAATTGATGATTAAGGTTGTGGATAGGACCGGGAAGGAAAATGTCATCAGGTGGCCACTGGTGACTATCTTTCAGAGTCTCACTCCCTTTGCTAACATTTTCAGGGGCATTATGACCCCTCCACCAGATTTGTACTCCTTCAATTCCTCTCCCATTTGGCTCAATATTGTCTGTCTTATATAAGATGACATGAGAGACTCGGTCACACACTTCACCAAACCCCGACTCTGCTATACAGATGAAAAACTCCATCTTTTCTATCACAAAACAGAAGTGATGCTGGTTCCACCCACTTTTTGTGAAACCATGTTGCTTCCTGGTGATCATTACAACCTAAGTGTGTTAGGTTAAAATCAATCATCCATTTAACAATCAGTCATCCATTTACTAATCAATCATCCATTTAATAATGGTCCATTTAACAATTATCCATTTAATAATCTGCATGACACTTTTGCCAGGATTGACTCCTACCTCATTTGATTCAGTTGCCAGAATCATCTTTTATCATTTTAGACAATTGATATTGCTAATTTTTCTAGAGTTTGTTTGCATTTACCTGTTTCATTTGATTAAAAACAAACAAAACTGAACTCAGCTGAGATTTTCTTATAGAAAAAAACCCCTCAAATCAGTTCCTATATTTTGAAACTCGTCATATTTTCCAGGAATCGCTCTTGATGCTATTAACCAATAAAGGAACAGGATATTCTAACAGGTCCTTGTTTGTGATCTTATTTTCTTGGGCAATGTTATTTCTCTTATTCTTTGCTTCATTCCTTGTTACATTTCCTTGATGTCTCTACTTTCAACTCCAAGGGTTTATTCTACTGTTGAGTCCTTGACTTAAACGTTTACCCCACAGACCACAAAGTCTCTCCAGGATGTTATAAGCTGTCAGCCTAACACACTTCCACAGTCCATGGAACCCTCGTGTTTGGGTTTTGCCATGGGAAATAACCTCCTATCACTATCCGATCTGACATAATCCTAATTTTATGAGCATATATGTACAAATATTTGACTATAAATTAAAGACTAGGATAGAATATTAGGGAAGTAATTTGTAAAGTAAAGCCAAAGTGCTATCCAATTTAAGGTAAATCCATTTGGGGTAGATAATAGCTATACAATCTGAGACATTGAACCCCTAGTATATACTTACTATGATTTAGTGAACATATATGTTTGTTAAGTAGAAAAATAATCTAGGTTTCATTTATTTGGCAAATATTTATGCACAAACACAATACACAAACACATGTTTGTGCGTACATTTGTATAGACATATGTGTATGCACAGATTCCACATTCTTAAAATCCTTTTAGGGAGCATGCTTAGAATAGTTCTTTTTTCTTCTTCCAAAATTCACTAGAACATTAAATCACACAAAAAGGATTTGATTATTTTATGACAGTATGGAATTTAAAGAGAATTGAGTAAATAAGATCACCATACATCCAGCTGTTCAATTGATTTCATGTTCATCTCAGAATATAATTGAATTTGAAGCTCCAGCAGAAGAGAATTGAAACTAACAGTAACAGAGCACATTACTTTTGTTCCTAATACCATGATTGAAATGAGCTCTGTATCAAGATGGGAACACAGTAATACGAGTTATTTACACAGCACCTTTCTCTAGAGACCTCAAGTCACTTTATACATAGTGTGTGTGATCCTACTCCTGAGAAAAAAGTACTTGCTTCATTGGAGGAGGTGCCATGTCAGATGTGAAGTCCTCTGGATGACTTGAACAGCTTGGGAAAACCTGTACTATTTTAGGAAATTGATTTGTCAGTGTCGGCTGCAGCCGTTCCCACTGTCCTTTTTCACTGGTGCTGTCAGCGTAGAAGAGAGTGTGCTACCTTTACAGGTGCATCCTTGAAATGTCAACGGAGAGCACTTTCCTCCTGTCCGAGATCCAGCGTTTCTTCCTACAGGAAACTTGGGAAGGTTATCATGGGTTTATGTGCAAATTTCTTGGAACTTTCACACTGCCTTCTGATAAGAAGTGCCCTGTCATGAGCAAGGATAGAACAGGACGCTGAGCCTGCTCCCTTTATATGTTTTCGTTCAGAGATTTCCACTTATCTCTTCGTCTGCCTTTACTACACCCCAATCCCTTTACATCTTTACAAGTCAAGTAATATTAATATATCCCTTTCATTTCAAGAGGAAGTCTCCTTCAGTAAAGGGATCTCACGGTGCATTTATACAATAAATACAAAATTATGTAATAGTGTGTTAGCTTATATTGTGTTATATATTTCCTGTATAATATATAATACTATTGTATATGTAATATTATATACTATTGCATATTGTATTATATATTATATATAACATACATATATAATATATTATATATGTATTATATACATATATATTATATATGCTTTTGTTCCATCAAGTCTCCTATTTAAATAATTAAATAATTAAAACATAACAGTGTTAGATGTCTTCCCACTCTTAGTTCTTTTTACTGTAGTTCAGCATAATAGGTGCTATTGTGCATCTGTGATGTCAAAGCTCTGGTTTATCTGCTGGAGATACACAGGTGAATACAACATATTCTTGCCCTCAAGAAACCTTCAGGATCTTGTGAAAAAGAGACACAGAGACTCCTTAGAAGATGCATTAGATTACTAGATCTAATATATAATTGAAAAATAAAAATTTACTGGTAAGTTAATTGTCAAGAATACATCTAGTGATTTATGCTTCCTTAAATTAAATCAACAGACAGGTAGCCAACAATCTCTGTGTGCCAGGCAGTAGGGTTGCATTTGTACATGTACTCCTCCATGAAGGAACTCAGAGGGAAGACAGACACCCTATCTGGTCAGCCTCATTATTATCCTGATGTTTTGATACCTCCAGACCCCTTTATGGTATGGCTCTTTGGGAGAGTAACTGAATCTCAGGCCCTAGGTTCCCATGGGATCCTGTACAAACCTCTTCACTACTCTTACAGTCACCAAGATTATTGGTTTGGTATTGGTGCTTGCTATTGCAAGATCCAACTCTTATAGTGCACTGCTCTGAGTCTACAGCCCCTAACACAGTGCCTGAACATATTCTGGTGTCAATGAATGTGCTCTGACTTGAGCAAAAAAGCAGCCCTTTGTGTTTGAAAAAGAACAACTTAGCTTAGTCAGTAGATGCATTTTGTCACGAAGCCCTCCTTTTGCCATCTTGTCTGCCTTGTTGCCTTTAACAAGGAGATTGTTTATCTTTATGACTAATAGTGACAGCCTAGCTGTCGCCAAATGGGAGGCTTACCTATTCCATATTGGGCAAGTGGAGTCTACATGGCACTATTTCTCTTTATGAGAAGGCCTTTCCCAACTCAAGCAGAAATAAAAACAGTGGAACTTATAGATTTCTTTTTCTTCCTCCACCATTTGCATTCTACCTCCAGGCTTGATGGCAACTAAGCACCTGCGGAGTCCAGGAGGAGCAAAGGCACTATTACCTGCACGCAGCACCGTGTGAAAAGGAGCATCAGAAATGCTGTTTGAGCTGTCTCTGAGAACTAAATAACTGGACTAATTTTTACGTGAATAAGAAGAAATGCTTTCTTAGCCACTAGATCATAGTGACCTCTACATTAGCCATATTACAGGTCATTATCATCCTACTGTTTTAGCGGCTGAGAGTATAATTAGCTCATGTATTTTGTACAACACTGAGAGAGGCTGAGCTGTGCCCTTAAGCTCTGGAAATCCACTTTGTTTCCTTCCTTCTGATGGACCAAATCTTCAGTCCTGATGAGGGCCTAAGAACTTGAAAGGAAAAATAAGAATGCTACTTTCTTATTTTCTCCATTCATTGTTCAGGTGGAACAGGGCATGCTTGCTTCATGGCTCACTGTTAAGAATACCAAAGCTCTTAAGTTTGCTAATTAGTTAAAATAAATGCTACCTGATGAAATACCTACTTTACTTCACATATCAACCAGGATTTAACATGCTTGCTTTTGGCCTCCCCATGGTGGGGGAAAAGTGAAGTTGAGATACGAGCTCTGCCCTCAGGGAGTCTCAGGGATCAGGCATCCTCCTCATTCCCTGTCCTGCTCCAGTGACTCAGTTGAGCTTTGATGGACGGGGTTCTTATCCCTGCGACAGAAAAGGGACTGAGGGCTGCGTCCTAGAGTCCATGCAGCCTCCACTGCCCAGTAGCGGATGTAAGGAGAAGCGTATCCTGCTTACTGCTGATGGAGACACTCGCCAGTCGCTTGTGTCAGATCTCCGGTCACCTTCATTCTTAGGTGAGCATGCTAAGTTTCCTGAGATGCAGTGGACAAAATTGGGGCCACCATCCACCAGGAGCTTGTTCCACGCATCTTTCTCTCCCTGGGAAGTTTGCAACAGAGATTTCAGGAAGGTGGTGCTACTTAACATGAGTTTTTCTGCAAAGTCACTGCAGATGACTTGCAGAGACACATAGTGCCACCAAGCCCAAGCCTCTGGCCGGCTCTGTGATGTAATTAGGGGATGCTTGGCTTTCTGCACTCAGGTCTGCTTTCCTACTTCCAAAACTTTCTCTCTATTGCCCCCTTCTGTTCTTTTTCTCCTTTAAATAATACCTTTAGAGGCATTCTGGGGAAAGGATTAGAGCCAGTTTCATATGTTCAAGCGACCAGAAGAATAAAACCACCAGAGGAGATTTGTCCTGTGTGTGTGAGAGAGAGACAGAGACAGAGATGAGGGAAGAGACAGAGAGAGAGATAGGGAGAGAGAGACACAGGAGTGAGAGGAGAGAGAGAGAGAGAGACAGAGACAGAGACAGAGACAGAGATAAGTGGATAAAGAGAAAGAGACAAAGACAAGGTGAGAGACAGATAGGCAGAGGCAGAGACAGAGTGGAGGGGAGAGAAAAAGAATGTGTGAGCGTATGTGTTTGAAGAATCACTCCAGTCTGGTTACACTTGTGAAACCAAGTGTATTGAGTTGATTCTGCATTCTGAGGACTCGGTTTCCTGCGTAAGACACGTCACATGTGGTTGCCTTGGTGAGGATGGACAGAAGACGGCTGAGTGTGAGGTGAATTGACTAGATCTGCTGCTCCTGTGAGCACCCATGGCCGCCACTCTGGCTCCCCCATCCCTGCAGCCCCAGCCCTCCTCGTGAGAAATGTTGCCATCTTCACATGTGCCCGTCGGCATAGGTGTGGTCACCCAGAGGGCCATCCCACACAGAGAACACTCTCGATGTCTCAGCTTCATGTGGCCACAGCACTGCCAGGTCACCTTCAGGCCCAACCTTATATTTTATCCCCTATTTTTGGCTATTTTTTGTTTGTTTGTTGGTTTTAGCAATCTTAATCAGGTCTGAGAGAACACTCAAATCAAGTGACTTTGCTGCCTTAAATGTCATTAATTAATTCAATTATTTATTAAATGTCTACTCCACGCTAGCAAGTGCTAGACATAGCAGGTGATGTGGAAGGCTCATGCAGGAGAAGGTCCCAGGGTGAGCTGCTGACCCTGCCCAGCCGAGTGGGGGCAGACCTGCGTGTCCCACCCACCCTGGGCATGAGGAGAAGGGGGTGGCTGTTTCTCCTTGGGTGGGGGCAGGAGGCCTCAAAGCTTGCTGTGCCCCAACTTGCAACTTGAGAGAGAACCTGAGACTCAGCAAACAGTTGGCAGGGGTAGGGGAGGGAAGTGAAAACAAAAAAAGAGACCTTACAAAAAGATCCAGTTGGGGAAGAATTCAATAGACTGTAGTTTGAGGGTTATCTTAAGATTGAGAATTTGTGGGCTAATTATAGAAGGTGATTGAGGGTTGGCTGCAATGACTAAGGAAACCAGTTGGCCTATTAGTTTTCTGTGTATGTGGGGTTTAAGCCTACAGTAGGTATCACATAGATGTGTATGAATGAGTGAAGGAATGAATAAATTAATGAAAAAGGGAAATTCTAGTTTGTTTAATTCTGGCTTTTCTTTGGATTCCTTTGGTTGTTTTGAAAGTTGAATGCCTACTCCTCAGTGCTGACAGAGATCAACAATTCATTTTATAAAGGCTTCTACCAAGTAAGACTTTTAATTACTGACAATCCAGCCTGGCTCCAAGTTGACGACGTAGCTGGAGAAAGGCTTTCGAGCTCTGTTATTAACTCCTTGGGGCACATGCTTGTTAACCTTCCTGAATATTTTAGCAGTTCTGGTGCTGCGGATTACGAGGGCCTTGCCGGAGAGCCACTTTCTAATTTTAATCAGGCTCAGGGATTTTCTGTCAGACTCCAGCTGGACTGCCTTTGCAGATTTCTGTCACCATGCCCTGGGAGAACGTGAAATGGCACCCTCAGGGCACTGCCAAGAGTCTTCATCTTCCTCCAGTTTCTGCTGTTTGTCACCGTTGCAGCACAATGTCCCATTGCTAGGCCGGTGGCACTTAGATGGCTTCCCCAGCTCCATCGAGGGGCATTTGCAGCCCATGCCTTGTCTGTAATCTGGCAGAGGTTCAGCATGGATTGCTTAGGTTGAACGAAAAGTGCAGGAGGCTAAAGAGAAGCTGAATAAATCATGGTGGACACGTCAAACCTTTTCCTACCTGCTTTTATTCAGCATGTTTCCCCGATGGTATGGGGATACCTTCAAGGAGTATCTATTTCCTCTTTGCCTTATCCCATGCTCTTTTCCACCAGCTTTCAGAACACGGAGCATCCACAGCATATTGGCTAATCCACAACTGTTAATGTTTTAGATGAGTTGGAAAATTTTGGAGATCAGATTATGGTCTGCGACTGTGATGCCCTCTTACCTCTGTAGGATACTTAGACACACATGTTCAAACCAAGGTAGAATTCTAAATTATTTTAAATCTTTACTTGGCCTCTTGAAAAAACCCAGAAGTATTTAATTCATAAATAAAAATAAAACTTTAAATATCTTTTCCTGTCTGTTCCCCAATCTCACTCAGCACAGCCTGGCAAATGCCTTCAGTGTCTGTTTCCCTGTTTCAAAATCTCCTCAACCTTCTCATACTCAGCCAAAAGTGGCCTTGTATTTCTTGGTCTTTCCTTTGATTTTCCTTGAGAGATGTTTTGCATTTCTTATGTCATTCCAACAAGCCATATTATAAAAGACTCGAGAATGGAGCTGGCTTAGACAGACGGCTTCTCACTCACTGTGTGTAGCATTTTGGAAGTTGAAGTGGGACAAGGGACAAGTTGGAGGAAACAGGAGGGAAGAAGCTGTGAAAACTTATTTTAATATAGATTTTCCTGTCACAGTTATTTTCTTGCATTAACATCCCTTCTAGTAAAGTGATTGGTACTTGTAAATATTCAGTGAATGAACAGAGAGATATGATGTTTTATAAATGAACTTCTCTTTGAAGTGATTGAACTCAATATGAAATAAGAAGTTGTTTTGGACACTGTACCATTTCAAATTCCACAAAATGCAAACATTGCCAAGGGATTCTTTTCCTCCTTCTCCTCCTTATGCTTCCCTCCTCCTCCTCCTTCTTCTCCTCCTTCTTTTCTTCCTCCTCTTCCTTCTCCTCCTCTTCCTCCTCCCAGCTTCAAAAGAAACATCTTTGGGTGGAGTCTAGTCATGAAGAATTAAAATTTAAATGAAAAAAAATAGGCAAACATTATAAACTATTAAAAAGAGCTCTTTAAAAGGAAGCCCTATTTTAAATTTCTCCCTTCCTGTCATCAGTGTCAGAACAGGTTAACATTTTCATTGAGAATCAACAAGTATTTATTGAAAACCTACTATATACCAGGTGCTGAGTGGTTCTCTGGGTGGGAAGTAGTCCACAACACAGACAGATTTAAAGTGTTTATACAAGGGATATAAAAATGACCACACAGCACGTGTATATATATATATTGCAGCAAGTACTGTGAAGGGAAAGAATGTAATAAATATGGAAAGCAAAAAACTGAGATGCAAAGGAAGGGATCTCTGAGGAAGGGACATCTCTGGGTGAAGGAGAGTCAAGAAGCAAGGAGCAGGAGCTCCAGGCAAGAAGGTGGCCCTGATGTGTGGCCGGAGCCTCACACCTATGCAGGTGATGTTAGGAGAGGGGCTCACAATGGAGTAGGAGGGAAAGGCAGATCAAGTAGGGCCTTGGGGGTTGTTTTAGGGTTTTAGAATTTATCACATTAAAAAAAAGTTTTAAACAAATTAAATTTAGCAGAGTTTATTTGAGCAATGAACAACTCATGAGTTGGGCAGCCATCAGAACCAGAAGAGGTTCAGAGAGCTGTGAGATACAGAGCACGGCAGCCAGCAGTGTGAGCAGCCAGCTCTTATAGGCCCAACACAGCAGCAACGTAGAGAAACCACCTGATTGGACACAGCTCTGCATCTGCCTTATTTGAACGTGGTGTGATGAGTTGCTGTCTGTGATTGGTGGAAGCTTGGCTGTAGGTGACTGGCTGAAACTCCATTGTTTGTTACACTCCTAAGTTGGGTTGTGGTTTGTTGGTAGGATCTCAAAGTATGGAGACAGCCTCAGGCCAATGGCTTCCTGCTTACTTAATTTAACAATCTTAAGGGCTGTGGAAAGCCGAGGGATATGGTCACCTTGTGTGACTGCCTTTGGGGTGGGTGCATAGCTCGTAGCTCATAGTTGGGCTTTTTGGGTTCTGTCCTTAGCTATGTCCCAGACTGTCAGTGGCTCTAGAGGACCCATGAGTACTTTGGACAGACAACTCTTCCCCTTATACTTCTTTTTACTCTTTTACAAACTAGAAACAATAACAACTGCCTGGTATTAATAGTAAAAACAGTAATTATAAAATAACAGGATATTTTCACATATGGAACCAGGCTATGCTTTATACTTATCTGTTTGGTACCATGGTACAAGGAGGTTAACGCAGCTGTATAATAATATGACGATGAAAATATTGGTAGGGCCTACACAGTGATTCCAATGAGATGTCACACTTGTTGAGAATGAACACTACCATTTTGGTTAATAGGCAATCAATTGCAATGTTTTCTCACCTTGGGTAACAGTTGGGTTCACAGCATTTATTTGTGGGTGGTGTTCCCTGAAAGGAAAAGGCAAATCTAATTTAATTTATTTTTTACTTCTAATGTCAGTTCACTTAACATGCCTGTACTGAGAGTGAATGAATTCAGAGCAGATAGAAATGCTTTCATTTGTGCAGCTTTAGGCTGAAAATTTCTTGCTATTTTGAAATTCTGCTCCAAGACTTTTTGAGGTGCTTTGGGATATTATTATTAAGATAATAAAGTACAAGTCCTTTGAAAAGAAAAGGAAGCAAGCTGTGCTTTTCCTGTTGTTACAGCTTCAGGCAACCTTTCAAAAGTTACCCTTTACCAAGGCCCACCTCAAGATACCTTCAGAAACTGTATTTACATCTTGTTTGAAACCTTGAATGTTGTGTATAGATCAATACTTCTGAAGAACTAATGGATGGCTGCTGAGTGCATTGTGGTATCCAAGGGTGACACAGTCATTAACAGTAAGGTCACTGAAGAGGAAATAGAGCCATTGGCACAGCGCCCAGTGCCTGTCCTATAGGTGGATCCGGTTTCCCCTTACACCTCCACTGTGAGAAGGCAAAGAAACTTTCATGATTCTCCATAACAGTTATTGATGGCAATAATTGAAGGCATTAATGCTGATTAGTGCTAGCTGAAGTCAATGACTTTATTATGTGCATACTCTCCAAGGAAAATTTCATTGAACAGTTTATTTCTTGAGCATTTCCAAGTAGAGACAAGCTCCTTGTCATATGTAATTAAAGAAAATGTCTCTTCATAAATATTGCACTTGTGAACAGTCTGTTAAAGAAATTCTATACTGAAATTTTATTAAGAATTACTTTGTTACAAATCTAATTAATTAAAATCAGTTTGGTAGTAGTTTGGATTCTTGTTTTTTCTCTAGGTATAGGGGCACAGTGCCTGGTGGGGAAAGCACTAATTGGGTGTTAGAAAGTCCAGGTTCTAGTTCCCCCTTAGCGGTAAACTTGAAATTTGACTAAAGAAAGCAACATGACATCTCTAGGCTTTCTTCTCACAGTCATGAAATTAAAAGATTGAACTCGATGGTCTCAAAGCCCGCTTGAACTCTGAAAGTCTCTAATTTTCATTCATGTTTAATCCTGAATTGTTCTCCCTCTTTTGTATTTGGTCAAGCACTCTCTCCTACCATGTTTTCTTTCTCCAAAGTACTCTTTTCCGCTTTCCCATTTTTATTTTATTTACAAAAGTTAATTCTAGATTTGAGATCTCATGATACAAAGTTTAATTCAATTAATTAAAATTATTTTAATTTAATTGAGTCTTGTTACACAAACCTTTGTTATTAAGCTCTGCACATGCAGGGTATTGTCCTAGGCTCTCTTTTTTCCTTAGGTTTCTTTCTTCCTTAGGTTTATTCCATTTATTGCTTTCTTTCCCTCTGATCTTTCTTTTATCTTATTTTGATACTCAAGTATACTTTTAATTCTACTTCTTGATTACCAGTTTTATCGTTGAGACTAGGCTACACTATAGGGCAATAAAAATAAACCCTGAAATTTAAGTGCTTCCGCTCAATAAAAGTTTATATCTAGTCCATGTCTAAGTCCAGTACAGATTGTATCGCTCTCTCGGGAGGCTCTCCTCCAGGTGGTAACTCAGGGATCCAAGATCCTTGGTCTTGTAATGTTACCCTTCTCAACACAGGGCTCAGACACACAAAGGACTGCCCACAGGGAGTTAAGCCAGGCTTGGAAAGGTGTATACCATGTCCACCTCCTTTCTATTAGCCCAAATCCAGGTATAGGACCCCAATCTAACCACAGGGAAGACCTACAAATTCTTCTTCATGAATGGCCAAGTCAGCATCTAGTCAATTTCAAATCATGTTAAAGTCTAAACATTCAGAAAGGAGAGAATTTTAGCATTGGGGCAACTGAGAAATTGATGAAGTGAGGGAGAGGAAGAAGTAAATAGGATTTTGTATCCATAGTTAGCTTTTTTTTTTAGTTAGTTTTTTTTTTCTGCAATAAAACAAACATTTAATTTAATTCAGAATAAGAGATAAGAAATAACTCTTCAATAAAATATATAAAATTGTATAAGGCACCCTTTCAAAGGGATAAAAGTATACTGAAGGGAGGAAAGAGATGGATAGGAAGTGAAATACCAGGGAGCTAAATGGGCTGTTTGACAACACCATTTTTAGCAAGTCAAAACATGGTTTTTACCCTCTGCCCCCAACATGTTAAAAATTAGCTTTGTTAATTTGTGAATATAAAATTAATAATTATGATAATGACAATGAAACATGAGCTATTAATAATATATGTTGAATGTTTTCTTAATTTAAGGCACTATATTGATGCACTTTGCATGCATTGGTTTTTATAATTCTCATAATAACCTTAGAAATATTATTGCTGTTCCATTTATAGATGAAGAAGCTGAGGCTTAGAGATGAAGCCCATGGTCTTTCAGGGTGTAAATGAGAGTCCGAGTTTTCACACCCAGACTCCAAAGACCATTCTTAATAACATCATCCTCAGCCGTCTCCTCTAAAATAATAATAATGTTTTACCTCATTTACTTTAATCCTTACTATAGACTTACAACAGAGGGGCTTTTCCTGAAGTTTTAAGAGGTTCAGTAACTTGCACCAAAACCACAGTTTCTAAAAGTAACAAGGGTATGTAATCTAAAGCAAATAAATCTGATAGAGTTAATTGAAGTTTTACAGCATGATCTTCAAACCTAGAATGTCCTGCACAGCTTTTAGGGTTTACAGCTGAATGGCCTCCAAGTCTTTCTTGCCATCACTTTCTCACACAGTGTCTATCGTTGCTGTTTGGCACTGGCAGAGGATACAAGGTGATGTCGGAAAAGAATTATTGGTCCTAATTTGAATCTCACTTGACTATTCTGATGATTCTTGCTGCTTCAAGATAACACTATATTATGTTTTCTGCCCTGTTGTGATGTTTTTATGCAAACGATTCTTGAGTTTTAAATTTCATTGAAGTGTACCACAGTCATCTCTTATTTTACAATGTTCTATATCTTTTGATACATCACAGAACTGGGCAAAGATTTCTTAAAAGACCAGAACATAAAATATTGCATTGCTTATTTGAGAGCAATTTATTTTGAAGACTTTGCTATATTCATGGGGAGAAAAAAGCAACTATGATAAAACCATAAGGCAAAATATTCCAAAAAGTTATGTGACATTGGGCTATTCAAGTTGCTTTCATATGTTGCCTGAGAAACTGCACAATTTCAAACATCCAATTAGATGACATAACCTCTAAATTGCATTCTTAATATTTAGCACATTTTTCCTTCAGTGGCAATGGACTAATTTGATATCAATAATTCTGCAGTTTATAACAAGTTTTTCTTTCTTTAACTCACACTCCATACCCACAGGCAGCACTGTTGTAGTTGAGAGCGTAGAGTGAACCCAGACTTTCTGCCATTGACTCACTGTTGAGTGACCTTGTGCAGCTCACTTAACCCTCTGTGCTGTGGTTTCTGTAAATAGGGGTAATAACAGTACTTAGCTCATAGATTAGTTATGTTATTAAGCAAGCAATATTTGTAAACTACTTAGATCTATTTCTGGCACAATAAAATATTATATAAGTATTTGATAAAAAAAACCCAACACCCTTGCATAGAACCAATATCATTTACAGTCCACATGGAAGTAGTTTTTTTTTTTTTTTCAGAGCAGTCCACCGAATAATACTAGAGGTAGAATGACCAATTAGTGACTAGTACCTACCTGGTTACTGGGAATAGGATGCACTGTTTGCTTTTTCTTCCCCCTGAGAGAAGACCCTAAAGAATTAAGTGATGGCAAATCAAATACAATAACACACCACTCATTCTGGAATCTTCTTGTATAGCAAGCTCACATTCTAGATGAAATGACAGAAATGCATTTAAATGGCCATGTTGGGAGCTGGACATTAGAAAGGATGTGAAGATGCTCTGAGAGAAGAGAGGATAGTGTGGTTCATTCTGCACAGTGTCCATCAGGAGGAACTATGAGTAGGTGGCAGAAGAAGGGCCTCCACAAAGGAGCACCCCAAAACAATGCCTCTAAATGCATTACAACTTTTTTTCTTCCTTTGGTTCTTCTTTTTAGAATATACATTCTCTTGTCCACCTCAGGCCCTCCTTGTCTTAAAGCCAACCAATTATTATGATCTGCTTCCTGATTTTCCTGTATATTATTTCATGTCTATTTTATTCTCGTTTGTTCACTCTATTGGTAAAAGAGACCTGCTGTCTTAGAAGACTCTGTTCTCCTGAACAGCTATAACATGAGCCATAGTGAGGCCAGAAATATAGTTTGTGCAAAAAGGTTTGGATTGAAGAAATGTAGTATGAAAGGAACATTCCTTGGAAAAGATGGCAGCAGCTAGACATGGTAGGATGGGAAGGGTCAGAGAAGGAATGGCCATGCGGCAGAATTCACTGGGAATGAGTAGGGGTGAAGGTGAGTGAAAAGTGGTCTTTGAGAGAAGTTTTAGGGGCCTCTGGAAGACAGAAGGCCTCTGTTCTAGGGTTCTCAGTGGCTGTCATCTTTCTGGGAGTGACCAGATGAGTCACCTTTGTCCATCAGTGAGGTGACCAACTGACCGACCCCAGTGTCCTGCTGGAGTCAGGAAGCCTTTCTTCTTTTCCTGTCTGCACTCATCACTGTGCTGCGGCTTCCTTGTCTGGACAGAGTCTGGTTGGTTGCTTGGGGAGGGAGAGGGACCTGAATTGCTTCAGAACGAGGTGGGGAGCTCACCAGCTCTGTGAGTGTCTTCTCATGGCTGCTCTGCCAGGTTTTCAGGAAACCAAGGATACAGTTTCCACCCATAGTCCGTGTTAAAGGTCGGGCATGTGCAGAACAAACACCTTCTATACTTTTCTGCAGAGTAGCCCTGGTAGGGGCTGAACACTTGGCAACAATGACCTGGCTCCCATTTCCCATGAGTCTTTCCCCTGGTCACCCACCAACGTTGTGGGAAGGCAGAAGGTGGGGCTGCAAGTCATTTTGTTTCCACAGGAGCAACTCTGAATGACTTGTGAGGCTCTGATTGTTCATTGTTGCACTCTGATCTGAATTGAAGGTGTATCCTCATGACTACTCTCTGCTCCCTAATTTCAGCTTCCCAATAAATAGAAACCAAAGGCCCAGTTACCTACATAGAAGGTCGATTCAGTATATTTTCCCTGGATTACACTGAGTTATAATAGTAAGGAGAAAAACAGAAGACATTTGTTAACTAAGATTTTGTTAGGGCCCATTTTCTTAAATTTGCACATACTTCAGGCAAGTAAAGGGAACTGTTCTTTTTCATGGATGTGGTAGGAGCCCATTAAGGTTGTACCATGCTTTGAGATTTTAAAATAATTTAAAAATATTTTATAACTTCTTACTAAGTATTTGTAGATGAGATATTATTGCTATTTTATATATGAGAAACACAAAACAGATAACTTAGGTCACAGAGAGCTGGTTGTTTTATCTATTAAACTACCTTGGCCATGGGATAATTTTGCATTTTAATCAAATAGTTTCCAGGGATAGAATACTTTCAGAATGAAAAATTCATCTATTATCAAATTACACAATTCAATAATTTTAATAAAATGGGAATTCCAGGAAAGTATAGTTAACTCTTATTTATTTATTTATTTATTTTTTATTTCGGCATATTATGGGGGTACAGATTTTAAGGTTTCAATAAATGCCCTTTCCCCCCTCCCCCCACAAGTCTGAGTTTCCAGTATGACCATCCCCCAGATGGTGCACATATCACTCATTATGTATGTATATACGCACCCCTTCCCCCTCCCCACTGCCCAATACCCTATTACTGTAGTACCTATGTGTCCACTTAGGTGCTGCTCAGTTAATACCAGTTTGCTGGTGAATATATGTGGTGCTTGTTTTTCCATTCTTGGGATACTTCACTTAGTAGTATGGGTTCCAGCTCTAACCAGGAAAATATAAGATGTGCTATATCACCGTTGTTTCTTAGAGCTGAATAGTACTCCATGGTATACATATACCACATTTTATTAATCCATTGAGTTGATGGCATGGTTGATTTCTACTTTTATTCCACTGTGATCTGA
>VSMD01035038.1:0-48073 GCA_008750895.1 Mirza zaza
GTAATGAAGTGGAGAAAACACTAGAGTTGGAATTCTACAATCTAGGTTTGGATCCTGGCTTTCCAGTTACTGCTAGTAAGCTCTTGTAGTAAGCCAATTTATCTCTCTGGGTTCCATTTTTCTGACCTGTTCAGGGGAGATAATACTTTGTACCACATAGGGTTTTTTTTTTTTTTTTTTTTGGTATGATTAAATATCATAATGCCCCTTAAAGGATCATTATGAATTTTAACATGTGGTAGTTAAATCTATGCCTTGGCATGAAAATACCCAAAGAACACTTCCCAAGTCAAATAGGAACACATTGGGATTATAAATGAATTCTAGTGTTGAAAGTGAATTATTAAAATGAAAATGTAAAATTTTAAAATATACCTATTGGAGATTTGCCTCTAAACTTAGCAATGACATATGTAATAGTAATGCAGGTGTACTAAAAAATCACTAAGAACTAATAATATCCACATTTAGAATAAATCACTGTCTCTGCTTATGAGAAGAAAGGAAGAGAAAGAAAGAGAAGGCCGGGCGTGGTGGCTCATGCCTGTAATCCTAGCACTCTGGGAGGCTGAGGTGGGAGGATCGTCTGTGCTCAGGAGTTTGAGACCAGCCTGAGCAAGAGCGAGACCCCCGTCTCTACTAAAAAAATAAAAAGAAATTAGCTAGACAACTAAAAAATATATATATATAAAATTACCCAGACATGGTGATACATGCCTGTAGTTCCAGCTATAGATGGAAAACTCAATTCTAAATTTTACATATGAAACACATAAAAATTTTTTATGATTTTATTAAAAATGAAGTTGCAAAAAAGGACCAATTTAATTATTTCAAGTCTCAGCTGAAATAATTTCCTTATAATTAAAAATATTTAGATGATTTATACTATTTACTTTGTTATATAGTAGAGTAAAATGTAGCAACATTTAGTACATTCACAATATTGAGAACTTTTACAATTGGTATCAATTTAAATAATAAACTTCTATCTCTATTCTACAATTTCCTATCCAAATTTTTACAGTAAGACATATAGTTCAAATTTTTATTATATACAGATTAGGTCATTTTAATGTTATTTTGTGTTTATTGTTATTTCTAGAGTATAATATGTAAAATAAATAAAATATAATTTGTAGTTATTTTTAGCCAACCCATGAAAAATTGTGGCAATTCCCTTTTTTTCTATACTTTTAGTATATGGAATATTACAAGGTCATGCTAATTCTTCTGTATACTTTTGACTATTGACTGCAGGGAATACTAAAGTGATTATGCTATTAGTGAGGCATATAGCAAATGCTGGGGTTGAAACAGCAAGATCAAAATATCTTCTTTTTTTTCTCTTGAGACAGAGTCTCACTCTGGTGCCCGGGCTAGAGTCAGCCTAGCTCACAGCAACCTCAAACTCTTGGGCTCAAGCAATCCTCCTGCCTCAGTCTCCCATGTAGCTGGGACTACAGGCATGTGCCACCATGCCCGGCTAATTTTTTTCTATATATTTTTAGTTGTTTGGCTAATTTCTTTTTCTATTTATAGTAGAGACGGGGGTCTCGCTCTTGCTCAGGCTGGTTTCGAACTCCTGACCTTGAGCAATCCGCCCTCCTCGGCCTCCCAGCAAAATATTTTTCAAGTAAATTTGACACATGCTAAAACTCTCAGGCAAAACGGTAGCTTCAAAATGCTTTGGCTTCAGCTCCATGATGGCAGAAATATTATCAGTCATGGGGGTTATTTCCTGTGATAACCCTGGTATTTTATAGTGTTACAGCCTGTCTGCAAACTGCTGTATCCCTGGAGAATTTATAGCAGTTGGGATAGAGATAAAAGAGATTACGAAGTCCTAAGGCTTATTGATTAACTTTTATGATTTTGTAGATTATTTGAATATGTAATTATATATTTATATATATGTAAAACAATGGTGCATTTATTTATTTTAATGTAAAAAATCATTTGTAGCAATGCATGTTTTTGTTAAGGTGAATGCTTCTGGAAATCTTGAAGTGCCTAGTGTTATGTTACAACCCATGCACTGGATTTTAAGCATTAATCCCAAGGCAGAAAAAGCAACATGATCTAATCATGATATATAATATTATATCTCGTTCAGTAATAACAACTGAGACCCAATGTTTATTTATTCATTCAACAACTAATTCTGACCACTTATTATTTGATAGGAACTGCTTTAAATAAGTTGAATGTAAGAGTGAATGAGATAGCATTCAAGATCACAAAGCTTGTGTGTGTTCTAGAGGGAGGCAGGGCAGACAGTGAATTAAAACTATCAGATATTTTCAGATAATAATAAATGCGATGGGAAAGATAAAACATAGTCATTTGATAATAGTGACTGGAGGGAACATTCGTGTTATGGGGTTTAGGGATGACATCTCTCCTCAGTATTGAGCTGAGATCTTTTCTTTTTTTGAGACAGAGTCTTACTCTTTGCCCCAGCTAGAATGCCCTGGCATCAGCCTAGCTCACAGCAACCTCAATCTCCTGGGCTCAAGCGATCCTCCTGCCTCAGCCTCCCAAGTAGCTGGGACTACAGGCATGCACCACCACACCTGGCTAATTTATATATATATATAAATACACACATATATATATGTATTTACACATATATATATGTGTGTGTGTATATATATATATATTTTTCTTTCTTTTTAGTTGTTCAGCTAATTTCCTTCTATTTTTTTAGTAGAGATGGGGCCTCCCTTTTGCTCAGGCTGGTCTTGAACCCCTGAGCTCAAATGAACCTCCTGCCTTGGCCTCCCACAGTGCTAGGATTATAGGTGTGAGCTACCGAGCCCGGCCTGAGCTGAGATCTGAGTGATTAGAGGAGCCTGCCATGGGAAGATCTGAGTGGAAGAGCATGCAGGGCAGAAAGAAGGGCAGTTTCAAAGGCTCTGAGTTGGGTAGGAGTTTGGCGTGAACTTGAAGAATATAAAGGCCAGCCAGTGTGGCTGGAATAGGGATAGTGGGATATGTTAAGGTTGGAGACATCACCTGGGGTAGATAATAAAAGGCCATTTAGGCAAGAAAAAGATGTTAGCAATTGATTCTAAGTGCAAAGGGAAGCCACTGGTGAGTTTCAAGAAGGGAATCAATATTATTTATTTATTTTATTCTTTTTAAGATAGAGTCTCACTCTGTTGCCCGGGCTAGAGTGCGTGGCGTCAGCCTAGCTCACAGCAACCTCAAACTCCTGGGCTCAAATGATCCTACTGCCTCAGTCTCCCGAGTAGCTGGGACTACAGGCATGTGCCACCATGCCCGGCTTATTTTTTCTATATGTTTTTAGTTGTCCAATTAGCTTCTTTCTATATTTGGTAGAGACGGGGTCTCGCTCTTGCTCAGGCTGGTCTCGAACTCCTGAGGTCAATCAATCCTCCCGGCTTGGCCTCCCAGAGTGCTAGGATTACAGGCGTGAGCCACCGCCCCCGGCCAACATTAACTTATTTACCCTGTAGAACCTTGACTTGGATTGCTGTATGCAGAACAGATTTTGGGGACTCCAGAAGGAAAGCAGGAAGAATGTCGAGATGTCACTGCAGTGCTATCAGCAAAAGACATCAGTGGCATAGACAAGGGTGGTAGCAATAGAATTGAAGGGAAGTGGACAGATAAAGGATATATTTTTGTGACAGAGCTGACCAGACTTGATGCTTGACTAGTAAGTATGTGTGAAAATGACATAGGAGGTACAAGGGACAGAGATAAGTCAAAGGTGACTTCAAGGATTTTTGATAGAACAATTGGATTGAAGATGATACCCTCTACTAGCTAGGAATATGAGAAAAGAAACAAGTTTAGGAGCTCAGGGAGGAAGGTCAGGGTTAGAGATTCAACATGGAGAGTCAAAAGCATGCAAGTAATAAAGCCAAGGGACTGGATGAGATCTCAGCAGAGAGTGTAGATAATAAATGAATGGGGGTGGCCTAGCACTAAGCCAGCAAAAGAGGCTGCGAGGAGATTCCAAGGAAAATAAGGACAATGTTGTGATGTGGAGTTCAAGAGAACAAAGTGTTTCAGGAAGGTGGAGAATTGCAGCAAGACCATGTTAGAGGAGGACAGAGAAGCGACCATTAGTTTCACACCATGGACATTATTGTGACTTTGACAAGTACAATTTTAGTGGATTGGAATGAAAGGGAGAAAAACTTGAATGGGTTGAGGATAAAAGGAAGTTAGTAAATATAGGCATCTCCTGATAAGTTTTGCTGTGAAGGGGTCAGAAAGATTTGGTAATAACTGGAGGGTAATATGAGGTCAAAGGAAGTTTTCATTTTATTTTATTTTATGACAGAGTCTCACTCTGCTGCCCGGGCTAGAGTGCCTTGGTGCCAATCTAGCTCACAGCAACCTCAGACTCCTGGGCTCAAGCGTCCTCCTGCCTCAGCCTCTAAGGTAGCTGGGACTACAGGCATGGGCCACTATGCCCAGCTAATTTTTTCTATATACTTTTAGTTGTCTGGCTAATTTTTTCTATTTTTGGTAGAGACAGGGTCTCGCTCTTGCTCAGGCTGGTCTCAAACTCCTGAGCTCAAGCGATCCTCCCACCTAGGCCTTCCAGAGTGCTAGGATTATAGGTGTGAGCCACTGCGCCTGGCCCAAAGGAGGTTTTTAAAAATGAGTAGTTTGTATGTTTATGCAATTGGAATGATCCAGTAGACACAGAGAGGCTAATGATACAAGGACAGTCACAGAATAATTACAGGCTTGAATTCCTAGAACATGGGAAGAACAGATAAAATCCAGAAAGTAAGGGGAGGGGTTGGCATTTTTTAGGCACAGGGAAACCTTTTTTTTTCACCATTGTAATAAGAGGAAGGCAGAAAATGTGAGCACAGATACAGATAAGTTAATAAAGTTGGTGGTGGGAAGTTGAAGGGGTTCCCATCTGATTGCTTCTCTTTTCTAAAGGAAGAATGAGATGAGTTCATAAGCTGTGGAGAGGAGGGGGTTTTGGAGGTTTCAATGGAAACGAGATCTATGACTTGTCTTAAAGAATGGGAAATGTAGTAGGATTCCTGGGCACTGGTGAGTCCTCCTCTAAGACTAGTGGTCATTTATTTAGAGAAAGATGGTTTCTAGATGGTTGTTGATTTTTCTCCAGGAACATTAAGCTTCTGCGGCAGAGGTGCAGAGTAGGTGGAAAGTTGAACTTAACCAAGGATGGAATGGGAATAATGTAGAGTAAGAAGGAGAAAGGGGCAAAGACGTTAAAAGCAAACTGATTGTAATGATCATCCTTAGAATCTAGATTGGGAGAGGTAAGAAATGAGAATGTGTGATAATGGGAATAGAAAATCTTTCACTTCTCTACATTCTTTTTTTAATTTTATTTTAGTGTATTATGGGGGTACAAGTGTTAAGGTTACAACTTCTCTACATTCTCTTGAATAATCACTGGCATCGAAAATGGGCGAGGGGAGGACCAGAGAAAGGATGCATCTTGACAAGGTGGGAGCTCGACATTGAGTTTTTTGGTTTTTTTTCATTGTGGTTTATTTATTTATTAATGATGTCAAGGTCAGGGTTATGGCATTGGGCATGGGCGAATGAGGTCAGATAGAGGAAAAGACTGAAGGAAAGATCTAAGAGCTGAGAAGGCAAAGGATTAAGAAAACCAATGCTTTTCATAAAATACTTTCAGGGGAAAGTAATGCCCTGGGCAATTCTATCCAAAAACTAGAACAATCGGTATGGTCAGAGTCATCTTCTTCCATCATTCCCACCACTGCAGTCAGTGCTTGGGGTATTAGTTGTTACTACTACTTCCTCATACCTGTCCCTCCACGACAGCATTCTCAGTCGAAAGTTTACCACGTGTAGTCCTCTCCTTTAACCACAAAAGAGATAACTTAAACATTTCAAATCCTGAAGGTCATAAGATGTGCTATGTAAAAATAAGGAATTGGGTGCTGATCTTCAGCTTTTCTTTAGGGTAATCATATAATTTAATACGTTGTTATTTTGAGTAACTGCCATGCTACGTTAGATTGTATCAAGGGGTATTTATTAGAGTGGGCCTTGAATTAGTATTGGAAAAAAAGGTTTTGTCTAAATTACAGTATAGGAAGGATATTTTTGAACTCCCTGGAGATTCCTTTTTTCTAACTTCCAATACAATTTACAGAAATAAAACAATTACAGTCATGCCCTGCATAATGACATTTCAGTCAACTCTGGACAACATATATGACTATGGTCTCATAAGATTATAACGGAGCTGAAAATTTCCTATCGCTTGGTGATGTCATGGATCTTGTAACATTGCAGCACAATTACTTAATTTTTAAAATAAATTTAGTGCAGCCTAAGTGTACAGTCTTTGTAGTCTACAGTTGTGTACACTAATGTCCTAGGCCATCATAGTCACTCACCACTTATTCACTGATTCATCCAGAACAACTTCTAGTCCTGCAAGTTCCATTCACAGTAAGTGACCTATATAGGTGTACCAATTTTTATTTTCTATCTATATAATATTTTAGCTGTACTTTTTTTATGTTTATATATGTTTAAGTACACAAATACTAACCATAGTGTTACAATTGCCTAAAATATTCAGTGCCTAGGAGCAGAAGGCTTTTCCATATAGCCTGGGTATGTAGTAGGCTATACCATCTATGCTTGTGTAACTATATTCTGTGATATTCATACAATGATAGAATCACCTAAAGACACATTTCTCAGAACATATCCTTGTTTTTAAGAGACATATGACTGTTAGAATGTGTGGAATTGGAGTAGTATGTATTTTATAGCAGTTGTTAGAAATCTGTAAATTAGGGTTAGAATGGTCCCCTGTTTATCTGAAAAAGTTAATACATCCTTTCATAGAACTTGTTTTTCCCTATAGGGAGGGTCTCAGGTACTGATAAAACTTTGCTTTGTATATCCATTCACTCAACAAAAACTTATTGCAGGCTACTTCTTGGCCAGATATCAACAAAACTGAAGACTCTGCTGTTAGGACCATACATTCTGATGGAAGGAGGAAGACAAAAAAAAAAAAAAATCAAATACACATTTAGTATATTAAAAATGACTGTTGCAATGGGAAAAAGATGGGGTCTGAGAGTTTAGGATATTTGTGTCCAAGCGTGCCACATTCTGTCTAGGCTTCCTGCTTTTCCCAAAACATGTCCTGCTGCTCCACCTATAATTTTTCAGCATGGCTGCCAGGGGTCTGCCCTGGTTCTCACTTGTCCCTTAGCTCAAACACCAAGTCCTGTAGGGAATCATTCCTGACTCTTCTGTACCAGAAGTGAAATGGAATTCTCCCCACTTTGTCCTTCTTTTATACCCCTATAGACCTCTATTATAATAAAATGTTATTACTTTTTTTGTTGTTGTTTATGTACTGGTATGGTTTGAATGTGTCCCCCAAATTTCATGTGTTGGAAACTTAATCCCCAAATTCATATGTTGATTGGAGATGGGGCCTTTGGGAGCTAATTAGGATTAGATAAGGCCATAAGGGTGGGGCCCCCATGATGGGACTGGTGGCTTTACAAGAAGAGGAAGAGAGACCTGAGCTGACCTATGCCTTTTTTTTTTTGGGACGGAGTCTCGTTTTGTTGCCCAGGCTAGAGTGAGTGCCGTGGCGTCAGCCTAACTCACAGCAACCTCACACTCCTGGGCTCAAGCAATCCTCCTGCTTCAGCCTCCCAAGTAGCTGGGACTACAGGCATGCACCACTATGCCTGGCTAATTTTTTCTATATATATTAGTTGGCCAATTAATTTCTTTCTATTTGTAGTAGAGATGGGGTCTCACTCTTGCTCAGGCTGGTTTCAAACTCCTGACCTTGAGCAATCCTCCTGCCTTGGCCTCCCAGAGAGCTAGCATTACAGGCATGAGCCACCACGCCCGGCCTGACCTATGCCTTTGACCATGTTATGACACAGCAAGAAGGTCCTCACAAACTTCCAGACCCTTGATCTTGGACTTTCCAGCCTCCAGAACCATAAGAAATAAATTTCTTTTCTCTATCAATTTTCCGGTCTGTGGTATTCTGTTATAAGAACACAAAATGGACTAAGACATGTACCTTTCTCCTAACGCTAGGAGATAAGATTCTTGAGGGTAGGAATTACGTCCTATTAATCTGTGTATCCTGAGCAGTCATTACAGAGCCTGAAATACTGTGTTAAAATATTTCTGCAAAAAATGAAATTTATAGCAATAAAAAGAAATAACCTATCAAGCCATGAAAAGAAACGAAGGAACCCTTAAACACAGAAGCCGGTGGAAAAAGGCTGCATACATACTATATGATTCCAGCTGTGTTATATTTTGGAAAAGGCAAAATTACAGAGATAGTAAAAAGATCAGTGGTTTCAGGGGGCCCAGGGGAAGGAAAGAAAGGGGAAGGTAGAGAACAGGGGATTTTTAGGGTGGTGAAACTGCTTGGTGTGAAACTGTAATTGTAAATACATGTATCAAGCATTTTGTCAAACCTATACCTGTAGAACACAGAGAAGGAATCCTAATGTACACCATGGAGTATCATTAATAATAATGTATCAATACTGGTTCATCAATTTTAACAAATGAGCCACACTAATGCAAATAGTTAATAATGGTGGAAATTGTGTGCGGTGGGTGGAGGGGTTGGTATACGGAGTGCTACGTACTATCTGCTCAGTCATTTAGTAGAGTTCAAAACTCTACTAAAAAAGCCTACATATTGTGTTTTTAAATGAAATTTGGCAGTGAAGGCAAGGTTTGATGTAGGATTCATAGGGCACAAGACTGCCTTTTAGGAAAGAAATTTTTTGGCAGTGTTAATAAAGGTGTGAAATATTTGTAATCCATAAAGAGATACCATGCTTCCTGATCCCTTTTCTATACTATATAAAATGGAAGGAGCCAGCTTGACAGATTGTGCCAGGTGTCAGGGTGCTGTATAAGGAGCATTATATTCAGACTGACATGGGTTTGAGTCCAATCTAGCTGTGAGATGTTGCTGAGACTCATTGTCCTCATCTGCACGAAGATCATAAAACTCATCTCAGAGGGTTGTGATAAGGATTAAATGGAGCACATGGTCTAAAATGGTAGCATAGTACATGGCATAAAGAATGTGCCTAAAACATCTTACTTTTCTTCATTTTCCCATTTAACAGAGCATAAAAATGAAATCAGGCCAGGTGCAGTCGCTCACGCCTATAATCCTATCACTCTGGGAAGCCGAGGTGGGCAGATAGCTCAAGGTCAGGAGTTCAAAACCAGCCTGAGCAAGAAGAGCAAGACCCCATCTCTACTAAGAATAGAAAGAAATTAATCTGCAAACTAAAAAAAAAAATATGTATAGATATAAAAAATTAGCCAGGCATGGTGGCGCATGCCTGTAGTCCCAGCTACTCGGGAGACTTAGGCAAAAGGATTGTTTGAGCCCAGGCGTTTGAGTTTGCTGTGAGCTAGGCTGATGCCACGGCACTCTAGCCTGGGCAACAGAGTGAGACTCTGTGTCAAAATAAATAAAGAAAGAAAATAAAGAAAAAAGAAAAAAAAATGAAATCGAAGTCCCAATAAATGATGGGCAAAATTAGGGATATCATATGTTGGTGTAGTACCAATATTCTTATTTTTTTTAATTAATTTTCTTTTAACTTTTTTTTCTTTTTTCTGCACATATCCTTGGTATAGTACCAATATTCTTTACCTCCAAAGCTGAGGACTAGCTCTATGCTCCATAAGGTTCCATTAGGTTCCATTGGGTTCCATTTGACCAGGCACATAGGCCATTTCTCTGACACATTTTTATCTTTCTTTTTAAACTTCTCTATCATGATGGGTGAAGTGACTTTCTCACATTGTGTTTGCACAGGCAAGAGATGATGTCATGCGCCGTAAGTGAGAAGGTATAAAGATGGAATTGGTGGGTTAAGAAATACAGGAAAAAGAAATACAAGAAAATTCTGGAAACGGCTTGATAGGAATTGTGGCATTAGTAACAATATATTGTGCCTTATAATTATTTGGATACATGTCCCAGTTTCCTTACCAGAGGGAAAGTTACCATACCACATGTTGGTCATCTTAACGTCTGTCTCTCTCGTCAAGACGCAGCGTAATATTGAGTAGTAGGTGCTCAATAAATATTGACTGACCTAAGAGTTTATGTAGCTTTTGATTTAAAAGCAGTCCTTTTTATAAGAAAAAAAAAAGGGAATCCTGCCTATTAGACTCTAATTTATATATTTAGCAAAGACTGGACCTGCAGAACATAACACATACACACTCCATTTATGCAAAAATAAATCATTCATCTGGGAACATATCTTTCCCTTTTTTTTCTCTTTTTCAGCTTAGTTTAGACAGCTCTGCCAAACATCTGCAGGCTTTAAGGCAGTTTAAAGCAGGGTAGAAAGAAAAGAAATCCCCTTAAAACATTTCAGCTGGACTCCCACCACTCTGTCCAAGGTCTGACTGCGATTTCGACACCAACACTCCAGGCTAAGCTTTGTGCGAGGAAGAAAATGTTAGCCTGAAACGAGAAACTGCAGCAGGTCACTCTCCTTTTGTTGAGATTCTCCTTCTTGTCAAACCGCTGGGCAGCGCGTTGTCGCTCTTGTTTGTCACCGATAGCCTATCACAAAGCCCCTTCTGTTGCAGTGCCGTACCTGAAACTCCCACCAGCCAGCGGAGCAGAAACACCACGCTGGAGCTACCTTCCAGAAACCTCTCGCACACAATGGCCACCGCTGTCATGGCAGGACAATTGAGTGGGTCTTAGGGTGGTATATTTTTTCCCGTCATATGCATGACAGAAAGTCTAATGGACCTTGTTAGTTTCTTGAGTAGCTTTTAAGGCCCTATAAAATGGCCTGTTATCAGTTTCATCAGTGTTCCTGAGATGTCTACCTGGATGTCAGAGAGCCCTGCAGGAGCTGTATTTTCAGTCCTGTAGGCAGCAAGGAGCAAGTAGTAATTAGCTGAAAAATTAGAGAGGAAACCTTTTTGCACCCCGGAAAGAAAAACTAAATGCTAAGGGCATTTGGTGATGACTAACTTATTCCTCCACTCCCTTTTAGTTAAGCTTTATTTCATAGCCTTTAAAAACTGAAAGATCAAGTGGACGATATTATATTGTACAAGACTTTTCTGCGTACCTTAATAAAGAATTTGGATCACTGCCCTTAATAATAAAAATTTCATAGGATTTTTATATTCAATTTTGGGATATATAATTCCCTAAGTGTAGTGCTAATTACACTCTGGTGTTGTCTTTGAAAGGACTATAAGAAAATGGAGAAGAATAGTGAGATAACACCATCAAAAAGAAATTGTTTTTAAAATGACCACTTAGAGTTTTAAGTGTGTGTCTGTCGTTTTTCTAAGACTTAAACGTTGATGTAAAGCGGAAGACTGTTGTTGACATGCAGAACAAAAAATTATATGTGGCCCAGAAAATGCAACCATCCTGTAAGAACCTAAACAATTTTTCATCTGTCGACTCCTTGTAACATTTCCTAGAATTCTTAAAATCTTTGATTTTCCTCCTGAGATGATAAGCACCACTTGACTCCTTACTCAGTGGGCAGGCTTAGGGGCTCTTCTATTTTAGGTTGTTATTGAACATAATTCTCCTTTCACAAATTTAACTGTGCACACTAATTTCCAGGGCTGTGGATGATTATTCTCTGTCTTTCTGGCGTCACCCATCATCTTTCTTGCATGGGATGTGTTTAGAATGAATAGGGAAACATGGTTCAAGGCATTGGAATGAGGACACTTGATCAAGGCATCATTTATGGAGTGATGGAACCTTCTCATTCACTCATATAGGTGGCTAACGACTTACTTCTCATCCATGGCCCCTGTCAGACTGGCAGGCACTCCCCGCCACTTTCTTTTCTTTCTTTCTTTTTTTTTTTTTTTTTGAGACAGAGTCTCGCTCTGATGCCCAGGCTAGAGTGCCATGGTGTCAGCCTAACTCACAGCAACCTCAAACTCCTAGGCTCAAGTGATCCTCCTCCATCAGCCTCCCAAGTAGCTGGGACTACAGGCATGCGCCACCATGCCCGGCTAATTTTTTCTATATATTTTTAGTTGTTTGGCTAATTTCTTTCTATTTATAGTAGAGACGGGGTCTCATTCTTGCTCAGACTGGTTTCAAACTCCTAACCTTGAGTGATCTTCCCGCCTTGGCCTCCCAGAGTGCTAGGATGACAGGTGTGAGCCACCGCGCCTGGCCTCCAAGCCACTTTCCACAATGCTTTACTGTGTCAAAATCTTTCTGGTGCTTCTAAGCTGCACAAGAGTGTGGAAATCTGTGTATGAATAAGAGGCTGTCTGTGGCCTGTCTTCTTAAGTGTTCTGTGCAGCATTTCTTCTCTGTCTCCAAAGAAATCTGCACAGGAATAGAACTCAGAATGCTTCTATCCACAACCCATGGATCTCTGCTCTCATAATCTCTTGATAAAGGCATCTGTAATTTTCATCATGACTTTTCCCTTGGAGGCACCTTGCATTGTCTCAGGGATTAGGCTTTAGGAAATCAAAACAGTGAGATTGGTAATTTTTTTTTTTGAGACAGAGTCTCACTTTGTTGCCCAGGCTAGAGTGAGTGCCATGGCATCAGCCTCGCTCACAGCAACCTCAATCTCCTGGGCTCAAGTGATCCTCCTGCCTCAGCCTCCAGAGTAGCTGAGACTACAGGCACGGGCCACCATGTCCGGCTAATTTTTTCTATAGATTTTTAGTTGTCCAATTAATTTCTTTCTATTTATAGTAGAGACAGGGTCTCGCTCTTGCTCAGGCTGGTTTCGAACTCCTGACCTCGAGCAATCCTCCCACCTCGGCCTCCCAGAGTCTAAGATGACAGGCGTGAGCCACCGCGCCAGGCCAAGATTGGTAATTTTATTTTCCATTATGAGCCTATCTCTTTTCTGAGCAGTGAACTGAGAGTGGATCTAACCATCTGCTTGGATGGGGGAAAGCGAAAGGAGAAACAAAGTGAGGGGGGTAGGAATTATTTATAGCTCAAAATTATCATTCTGCCCATTAGTGTCACACTGGTTTTTACTCAGAATAATACTCATCCATATAACTTACACTCCATAGAATGTTCTCAGAGCAGTTTGATGTATTTTCTCAAACAAAATGCAGAGATTCAAGCAAACGGACTTGTATTTTCCTCTTAAGACTTTATTCTCCTTGAAGTTGGGGAGAATCTGTCTCCTTAGTGTTGGAGTGTTGGAATCATTCTATAAATGTTGGTGGACATGTTGTGTAGTTAGAGATTATGCTGAAATGCCATTTCTTAAACTTATACATGGAAATCACAATCAGGTATCTGGGATGCCAGGCTGCATGATTGTGCATAAAAGAGAAATTTTGTGTGACTTTAGATAAGGATCAAGAAATTGTAAAGGCACATGGTAAAGCAATCTAGATTGAGCTTTGGACTAGGCCAGTGCTTCTCAGTGTGGTCTCCAGAGTAGCATTATCAGTGTCATCTGGGAACTTACTGGAAAATGCAAATACCCCAGATAAACTGCATAAGAGACTCTGGGAGTGGGCTCTCTCTCTATAGCCATGTTTTGACAAGTCCTCTGTGTAGAGAGGATTGAAATTTAAGGCCTGGACTTTTCTTTCATCGCTGTTCCATCTCTGTGTCATTGGATTAATCAAACTGCCATCTCGTCACCCCCTCAAAAATAAAAACCTCAGAAAGATCAGGATGAAGAAACAAGTTCATTGCTTTGAACAAGGAACTTTATAAAGTGTGAGAACACTCCAGAACTGGCACCCAGGGGTGCTGAGATGGCGGCGGCCGTGAGTCACGTGATCCAAGCAAACACAAGAATGTCGCCTCTCTGAGTGTTAGCAGTGTTAGCTTTCTGCGTTTCCTTTCTTCCGTGACAATTTCAGCTCTCAGTCATTTAAAACCTCTCCCTGTTCCTTCCACCTGAGTTTGAACAACTTTTCCATCTCACCCAAAGATTCTTAATGTATTGAGAAAAAATATATAAAGAATGATTCACCATTGTATACTATATAATCAATTTGCTGTAGGCATAATTTCAGCTAAATAATTTCATTTGTATAGGAAATAGACTTTTGAAAGACAAAACAAAACAAAAAAAACCCCAACAAACATGATCTCGTCAGGGGGCTAAAAATAAATAAGAATGAAAACCAGTTTTGCTTGACACAATGTCTTTTTTTAGAGGAAATAAAGCTTTTACCAGCTTTTTCATAAAAGCCTATATTTGGGAGCATATAAGGCAAAAGTATCGGTCAGGATCTGTAGCTCCTAATGATGTACTGGAATTTCTTAAAAGGTAGACACGATCTTTGAAAACGACAACTCATGCTTATTGGCTTCCCTGTTTGCCCCTAGATGAGAAATATGTAAACACTTTGTATATTTTCCCTTGGTTTTGAGACTGACACAATACACAGGTCAACAAAGTCAACAACATTGAAATTGTTAAAAGATTTTTTTCTAAGTCTTCTGGGAATGGTAAAACAGGATACAGCCTTTTATTCTCATTTCCCTCCATGAAATGTACTCTCTCTCTTTTTTTTGGAACACATGATAGTTGGTGTGCATACAGATAGGGCCTAACAATGGTGCCCTGACATTTAAGCATTTCACCTTCTATGCAGTACAGCCTGTTTGTCCTTTTAAACTTGGCTGCCGGGCCAAGTGCAAAGGAACCACTGTGTGACTTTTCCCTTATCTTCTGTCCCCAAGCCTGCAAAGTTAGTGCTCGAGTGTGTCAGGTATCACCTGGGGACTTAAGAACGAGGCTTTTTACAGTTAACCCAATCCCATAACCTGTACTACATTGCCTTTGATTTGAAGGCAGTTTAGCTAACTACCAAGACTGTCTACTACATTAATCGGAATCAAATTCACCTGAAATGTGGACGCACACTAATTCCTAGTTTGCCACATAATGGCTTTAGGCGTGCTCCATTACATACCAGAGTGAGTTTGCCAGTGGGAAAGCACAGTGTTTTTCTTCTTGCTTGTGCTGCTTTAGCAGGGCTGCTGTTTTTTTTTTTTTTTTTTTTTTCATTAACTTTTTATTTGGAAATAATTTCCAAATTTCAGAAAAGTTGCAAGAATAAATATAATTCAGATAACACCCTTATACTGTACTGTATACCCAGATTCACTTATTATTCTTATTGTACCTCATTTTCTGTCTCTCTTTTTTCTGCCTGTGCACATATGCATTTATTTTGAACCATTTGCATAGTAGGTTGCATATATATCATGGTCCTTTACCTTTTAATGCTTCAGTGGATGTTTCTTTTTCTTTTTTCTTTTTTTTATTTTTTTGGAGACAGAGTCTGACTCTGTTGCCCAGGCTAGAGTGCCGTGGTGTCAGCCTAGCTCACAGCAACCTCAGACTCCTGGGCTCAAGAGATCCTCCTGCCTCAGCCTCCCGAGTAGCTGGGACTACAGGCATGCGCCACCATGCCCGGCTAATTTTTTTCTATTTTTGGTATAGACGGGGTCTCGCTCTTGTTCAGGCTGGTCTTGAACTCCTGAGCTCAAAGGATACGCCTGCCTTGGCCTCCCAGAGTGCTAGGATTACAGGTGTGAGCCACTACACCCAGCCCCTAATTTGATCTTTACTATTATACTTACAAGATGCTGATTTTCCAGCTTCTGTACTTCTTCCTCATTTTAAGTTGGCATTTGGCATTATTGTATAAACTAGAGTACTCATTTTTCCCTTATTCATTGACTTATCTATTTATTATTGTTATGAACTCCTGAATTCCAATTTTTTTATAATTCATTAGTGTACATAATTATACTGTGCTCAAATTGTCCCTCACTTGATCAGTAGAACGCCTTCAAACATCACCTGAGTGTTTGTAACATACTTTGTTACTATTAATATTATAGTTATTTTTTAGCACTTCCTTACTTTATGGTCTAACTAGATGTTTTAGGCTCATATTGTATATATTTCCTGTTCTAGCACTGGACTCAGTCATTTCTTCCAGGAGCCCTGGTTCTTTTTAGTGGAAACTATTAATACCATTAGAGACCAAGAGCTGGGCACTAGGTGTACCAAGAGGGTATTTTTAATAGACTAATAAGAAGAAACATATCCTGAGATTTTACTTAATTGAGCTAAAATATTATTGAATCATTTCAACTTGATAATTCTGAATGTTTAGAAAAATTTTAGTGGCTTTAAAGCTTAGTTTTTAAAGTCTTGAGGCAGAAATAATTGATAGCTAATTAGAATGCTTTATTTTGTTTAACTCTTTTTTTTAAGACAATCTCACTGTGTTGCTCGGGGTAGAGTGCTGTGGTGTCAGCCTAGCTCACAGCAACCTCAAACTCCTGGGCTCGAGCAATCCTCCTGCCTCAGCCTCTCAAGTAGCTAGAACTACAGGCATGCACCACCATGCCCGGCTAAGTTTTTGTTTATAAATTTTTAGTTGGTTAATTAATTTCTTTCTATTTTTAGGAGAGATGGGGTCTCGCTCAGGCTGGTTTCGAACTCCTGACCTCAAGGAATCTGCCTGCCTTGGCCTCCCAGAGTGCCAGGATTACTGGCGTGAGCCACTGTGTCTGGCCTAGTGGAAGTTATTAATACCATTAGAGACCAAGAGCTGGGCACTAGGTATGCCAAGTAGCTATTTTTAATAGACTAATAAGAAGAAACATATCCTGAGGTTTTACTTAATTGAGCTAAAATATCATTGAATCATTTCAACTTGATAATTCTGAATGTTTAGCAAAATGGTGGTGGCTTTAAAGCTTATATATATATATATTTAGTTTGCCAATTAATTTCTTTGTATTTTTTAGTAGAGATGGAGTCTTGCTCTTGCTCAGGCTGGTTTCAACTCCTGACCTTGAGCGATCCTCCCGCCTCAGCCTCCCAGAGTGCTAGGATCACAGGTGTGAGCCACCGTGCTGGCTAAAGCTTAGTTTTTAAAGTCTTGAGGTAGAAATAATTGACAGCTAATTAGAACACTTGATTTTGTTTAACTCTTTGTAGAGTAACGTGTAGAAGAGGAAGAGTTCAGCGCCAGCACCCTATTACGGTATCGCCCCCACTGGAAAGCTTGGTTTTCAAGCAGTATTGTAAAATGCTTGATTTGGTTTTGGTAATGCCCATTAACGTTGGCACGCAGGAAACGTGAGTGCATTTACAAGTGAGGACATTGTCATTACAGGTTATGTCTTTGGTGGGTCACAGCAGCGGCATACTGGCCAGGCGGGGCTCCTGTGCCCATCCTAGTGACGCAAATGTGCAGAAGGTGGACAGGATTCTTGCGTTCAGTGTTATTTCACCAACTCCTTAGATCCAGTTTGACTTCCAAGTACACATTTCCTTTTTTCTGGCCAAAGGTCTTAATTTGAGGCTTAGAAAAACAAAATCCATTTCAGTAGTAAGTTTTCTTTTCTGGAGAGACATTTCAGTAGCTTCTTAAGGGAATCTGGCTTATTTTTGATTTGCATGTTTTGTCAAGGAGAATTAGAAGTAAACTGCCTTTCCAAAGGGAATAAAACCCGAGTTTCCATATCTGCATTATGGCAATGCATTGCCTTTACTTTTCTTTCTTTTTTTATTTTAATTTTTTAAAATTTTTTCTTATTTCTTACTTCTTTATCTATTTATTTTTTTATTTCTATCTTTTGATAAGCAAAGACTGAGGGATTTTTTTTTTTTTGAGACAGAGTCTCACTTTGTTGCCCGGGCTAGAGTGCCATGGTGTCAGCCTAGCTCACGGCAACCTCAAACTCCTGGGCTCAAGTGATCCTCCTGCCTCAGCCTCCCGAGTAGCTAGGACTACAGGCATGCACCACCATGCCCGGCTAATTTTCTCTATATATTTTTGGTTGACCAATTAATTTCTTTCTATTTTTGGTAGAGATGGGGATCTCACTCTTGCTCAGGCTGGTTTTGAACTGCTGAGCTTGAGCGATACTCCTGCCTCGGCCTCCCAGAGTGCTAGGATTACAGGTGTGAGCCACCGCGCCCGGCCAATAATAGGCTTCTTATTCCTGTTGGGATTGATTTGGGAACTTTCTCGAATTGGTACAGGAATCAAGGGAAATCTTAACTAAGTACAGTTGTATTAAACATGAAGAGAAATACATATCTGAGAAATAAATCAAAACTGTGTAAGTTCTAGAAGAAACATGACTGAGATGTCAAAGATTATGAGTTTTAAAAATGTAGTCAATCTCCTTTAGTAACTTGATGTGTATCTTAAAAAAACACAAGTATTAGACGCTTTTAGAGTTCTTGCTTGCTCAATGTTTTTAATTGACACTCATTTAGCATTTTGAAATCAAATCTTTGAGGTAGGAGGAGATTTTTGTTTAAAACCAATTGAAATTGCACTGCAAAATGAATGAGGGAGGTGATAGGCATGTAAACTTGCTTGGGAAGAATTGAGAAGAGAGATGATATTTTAAGAATATCTTCGAGAATGTTGTCAGGAGGGCTAGCAGAAGAGAGTAGATAAAAGATGGATGGGAACTGGGATAGTCTATTACATGTCATTATGTGCCACTGCACAGTCAGCAACCGAGACTGTGAGAGCAAGGGTGGTCTCGTATTCATTTCGGTTAGCCTCTAATTTGAAAAATGTTGATGTCCCACCCAAAACTACATCAGAAGGTTAGTCTGATCTTGAGTAATGTTAGGGGTTTAGATGAGATTAATTCCCAACTGAGGAAGTCCTCTAACACATCCAGGATCCTAGATATCTCTCAGATCCAATTATGCTAGACCCAGAATTGATTCTTTGAAGCTACTGGCCACAGTTCACTAAATTTTTAAATCCTTGGATTTGTTTTCTGATCAACATAGTCTCTAAGTTGGGGGTAAATAGGAATCTCACCCTATTTATCAACTACCGTTGAGCTGTAAAGTAAGTTCATGCTTATATTTTATTTTATATTTGAGAAAATCACAAAGACTACCGGTCTTAATTACTAAACTTTTTGGTTTGCATTAATTGCCTATGATTTGTAGAAGAACTCTGGAACTCCTCTATCTGTCCTCATGCATTAATTCATCGATTTACTTATTCATATTTACTGGGAAATATTTGCAAATACATCAGAATAGCATCAATTCTTTAAGTGTTTTGATACCTATTAAGATTGAAAAAAAAATAAAAGGTAGGAAAATCAAACCAATTTGGATCATTAAAGACACATTGATCTTTGGATGTATTTGACAAAAATCTATCCTTTGTTGTTCACCAATATTTAAGTGATTTAGAAGAGCACAGTACCCAGTACTGAGGAAATAGGGAGAAAAAGTGGAAAACATGAATTCTATCTACAGGGAATTTGAAGTAAAATAGTAGACTCATAGTAAGCCCAAATAATCACAAATGAAAGAGATAAATCTATATTAAATAAACTATGAATGTACTAAGATAATGTTAGCTTTCAGCAATTTTTGTGCCACTAAGAGAATGACAATTATTTTAGGAGGGAATAACAATTCTTTCATAGTTATGGCAGCCCACCTGGAAATAATGAAATGATGGTCCACATCTGCCACTTCATAGGAAGTGATTAAGGACAAATAGAATACTTACAAGTCCAGGAGCAGCAATATTCCCCAATAGAACTCAAGAATAAAGTTGGCCAATTAATACTAAATATTGAAATAAAATTAATAAAACATTTATTTTCCTTTCAAGCTTCATTAATTTCCTTTCATTATTTCCTTTCAAGCTTCATTGAAAGAGTATGACCTATTTTTTAAAAAAATTTCCAGGAAGCCATTTTTGCTACGAATTTTTCTCTTTCTGACAATAGCCATATTCTCTTCTGCACCTTTTTTTGTTTTTTGAGACAGGGTCTCACTTTGTTGCCCAGGCTAGAGTGAGTGCCATGGCATCAGCCTAGCTCACAGCAACCTCAATCTTCTGGGCTCAAGCGATCCTCCTGCCTCAGCCTCCCAAGTAGCTGGGACTACAGGCATGTGCTACCATACCTGGATAATTTTTTCTATATATATTAGTTGGCCAATTAATTTCTTTCTATTTTATAGTAGAGACGGGGGTCTCGCTCTTGCTCAGGCTGGTTTTGAACTCCTGACCTCGAGCAATCCACCCACCTCTGCCTCCCAGAGTGCTAGGATTACAGGCATAAGCCACCTCGCCCAGCCTCTTCTGCACCTTAATGGAAAATACTGATGAACTAGATACCATTGAATAGTAGTTTTCTTTTTTTGGCCAAGATTTAAATAGTCAAAATTGATGGTGCGTGACGCCTGTGATGGTTAATTTTATGTGTCACCTTGACTGGGCCATTCAATGTCCAGATATCTGGTTAAAGATTATTTCTGAGTGTGTAAGCATGTTTCCAGAAGAGATTAGCATTTGAGTTGGTCAACTGAGCAAAGCAGATGGCCCTCCCCAATGTGAGTGGGCATCATGCAATGTATCTGGGGACTGAATAGAACAAAAATGTGGAAGAAGGTTGTATTCCCTCTTCCCCTAACTGCCTAAACTGGAACCTTGACCTTCTCCTGTTCTCAGTGCTCCCGGATCTCAGGCTTTTGAACTCCCACACTAGACTTGGGTCTCAAGCTTGAACATGGCAGATGGTGACACTTTTCATTTTCTGAATCATGGGAGCCAATTACTCATAATAAATCTCGTTTTCTATCTGTCATCTTTCTCTCTCTCATATCTCTGTTTCCTTCTCCTACTGATTCTGTTTCTCTGCAGAACCCTGACTAATACTGAACACTAATACTAATACAACCCCTAATACTGAAACACTCCCAAGTGTCATTGCTAAAATGTCCTTCAAGCAAGAACTCAGAAGGCAGAACTTGGAATGCAATATACACATCAATTATGTCATAACAGCCACTCGGATTAAATTTTATATCACTCTCCTGAATAGCTATTACAGTCAACAGGTGATGTGGTTCAGTTCTTAAACAGGTCTAGACTATAGAACCAACTGCCTTCTGATGGTGATGGCTGTTTATGGTAGTTACTCATTCATTGATATTTGATATGTGACTCACTACTGTTAGGCAGCAGGTGTTGGTTCCATAATCTCTGCACAAGAGTCAATATTCTTATTTTGTTTTATCACAACCAGTAGGCTCTATGGCTGGGTAAAACTTTATAATGCTCCTGACACTGATTGGAAAATATCAGAGCATTTCTGAACACCATTTTTCAATAAGAATAGCTAACATCTCTTGAGTACATACTATGTGCCCTAGTGCCAGACGTTTTATAAGTAGTATCTAATTTAATCCTTATAGCAATCCCATCAGTATCATTGCTATCTCTGTTTTATAGAAGAAAAACTGAGGATAATCATACAAGTATTAACTATAATAGTTTATCAGCAATTTAAATCCAAGTTTGACTTTAGAGTATCAATTCTCTTAACCACTTGCCGACATCAGATAGTAAACAAACATCAAAGTGGCTGTATTTATGAGATTAGAACTACATATAATATATTAGTGATAGAATTCATTTAAGTTGAATGGATAGAGAACAAAACTAGAATTCCCAGCAGTGATTTGAATGAACTGGTTATGTAATTATAAACAAGCAAACCTTGATTGACCTGCTAACACATGTTGAGAATATATGTTCTAATCACATCTAAACAAGAAAATTCTATTAGATTCGCCGCAATTGTTTCAAATGAAAGAACTCCAGAGAAACTCACCAAATGTATGTAATAATTGATGAAATAAATTAGATTTCTACTTCCCAGGCAATATTATAATAAATATGAATCAGAATGTTGTCTTTAAATTTAAAATATTAGTATGAATGGACTTAAAAAGAGCCATGCTTTGAAAAAGAAAAACAGCCATATAGTTCAAATATTTGAAAAAATATTGTCTGTCAAGGGACAATTCTAGAAGAAATTGTCTTAACATAAAGGTCAGTTGTAAAAAAATTTAGGAAGCTGGTTATAAAATTAAATGCATTGTAAACATGAGTTTTATATTTTCTGACACCAGTTACATTAAGTATAAATCCATATACAATCTGATTTATTATAAAATCTTAGAGTATGACACCAATAAAATCATTCTATATCAAAAGGGACAAACTCTAGTACTTCCCCCAAATGCCATGTGTCACAGGCAGTTTCATGCACCTGTTGTGGGTGTGATTTCATCATTAAAGGAGAAAATTCATGTACAGAAAAGCCATTCTAGATCCAATTTATCTAGAATTTAAAACCTTTTTGCATACATATTTCTGGTATTAATAAGGATAGCTGAGCCCAAACAAGAATACTACACAAAAGGCAAAAACGGTTATAACTTTTGAAAGAATTAGAGAAGTAGTTCTATAAATGTCACATAGAAATTTATCACTTTATGTGTGCAAATATCAGACGTTAATAGATGGTGAACATTTTGGTGATGCCTAATAGTTCCATTTATCTTCATGGGAAACACAAATGTGTGAATTTAGACTAACATTTATAATAACAAAGTCTTTGCTATGTATGTAGAAAAGTAATATCTTTTTGTATGTAGCAAAGTAACATCTTATCTCAGTACTTAATTAAACTAAACATACTATTATATAAATTAAAAATAGAAATTATAAAAATTAGAAATTATATAGAAATATAATTATATAGAAATTTCTATTAGAAAATAGAAATTATAGAAATTATATAAATATTTTGTGGGAAAATAGTAAAATGCTAAGAAAATGTCTAAGAACTGCCAACAGTCAATAGTACTATCCACAATAAATTCTACAATCATTTCTGACATGGCCTGGATAAGAATCTCAACCTCTTAGCTAAAGTACAGTGGTATCATCATAGCTCACAGCAACCTCAAACTCCTGGGCTCAAGCAATTTTCCTGCCTCAGCCTCCCGAGTAGCTGGGACTATAGGCATGTGCCACCATGCCTGGCTAATTTTTTTCTCTATATTTTTAGTTGGCCAATTAATTTCTTTCTATTTTTAGTAGAGACAGGGTCTTGCTCTTGCTGGTCTTGAACTCCTGAGCTCCAATGATCCGCCCACCTCGGCCTCCCAGAGTGCTAGGATTACAGGCTTGAGCCACTGTGCCCGGACCCTTAAATGTTCATTTTCGTTATTAAAAGGCAAAATACAATTGCTTACTTTTCTATTGGAAACTTTTTAAAACCATTTTCCTAAAATATTATGCTAAGTGTTGCTATCTTTAACAGGATTTTAATGTTGATTAATTTTTTGTTTTTGCTATTATTCCTCTAGATTCATATTTGGAGACTCTTATTGAAATCAGGAAAGAAGAGATCCTTGTTGTAATCAGGAGGGTATTTTCAGTCGTGGAAGGATTATTTTAAGTGTTAGCCCCCAAAGAATAAAACTATTGTCATTTTTATTTCTCCCAGTCTCTTGCTCTTTGGGGGATTGTTTCTCTTTTAATTTATTGCTCTGTGTTCTAAAAAGTGGAGCGAGATCACAAACTATGTTTTAAAAATGTATTAAATATAACTTATGGTAAATTAGTAATACCTCTTGAAAAACCCTGCTCTGAGCTCTCCCATGGTGCTTCCTTGGGGGGAAGATAACTCAATTGAGTTGATTTAAAGGTTCTGTCTAGTTCTTTTAAACATTCCTTTGATGTCGTATTGCTCAGCTTGTAATAGACTGTTATTGCCCTATATTGAGTTTGCAGAGTGAAGGTAAATCTTTTGTGATGCAATTGTGCTGCTGCAAACTCAATATTGTTCACAGCCCCTTTATAACTCTCAGTTCCATTGCAATAGAACAGCACATATTTTCATTTTTACCTTTTTAGATCTTTATTCTTTGTTCTGAAGCTGAAAGAACGTGTGCTTACCTACCCTCTATATGTGCTTGTTCTGTGAGGTGGTAACTCAGAAGCAAAGAGAATACTGTCAGGCGGGTGTTTGCTTCTTTTTCTGAAATCGCCGATTTTATTGTTAATCTTTTCCATTATGTTGCATTAGATGCTGTAATATGTTATTGAAAAAGCACCGCTACTGGGAAAACCTCAACTCAGATATCTACCCAAGTTCTAGTTTGAACTGTTTTCAAAGAGTATGTAGCACTATTACAGAGATATTCTTAAAAGACAGCCCAAGGAACCCTTGCCTACCTTCCGACTCAGATAAATGTATTTCCCCTAGTGGTAGAGCCCGCAGATAAGAACCAGGTGATCAGAAGTATTAACACAGACAATTGGCCTGTTGGATGGAAAGTGGAAATTTTATGTAATGGCTTACATTATTATTTGCTTCTTTTGTTAATTTTCTTGCAAAAGAAAGTCTAATATTTTTCACTGGGGCAGCATTGAAATCATAGTTGGCATGTGTCCTGTTATTATTTTTTTTCTCCTGTCATCTTACAGGATATGATCACAGTTTTGGAGCAATTATTAGTTGATAAGAAATGTGGAGATAACAAAAAAAAAATCTACAAAGGTAAGGAGGTATTTTACATGTTAACAGTAACTGGACGTTAAATAACCACATGCACTGGGTATATTATTCTTCTAAGGTTGTTAATAATTATTGTTCTGGAAAAGTCAACATTTCCTCTGCTACAAAAACTTTTTGTTAGTTTCTTTCCCCCAGCTAGTAAAAATAAACAAAATGAGCAGCCTTCAATCTTCAGGGATTGATAAATGTTAGTTATATTGTTAAATGTCTATTGTATTTGCATGTCTAACTATCTTCTTCCTATTTTCCCCTTCTTGTCATTTCCTCTTGTCCCTCTAGGCCTCTTGCAAAAGAAAATCTTAAGAGCTCTATAATGATGTATGAAGGAATTCAAAGACACATAATTTAGAGCAGGGGTCCTCAAACTTTTTAAACAGGGGTCTAGTTCACTGTCCCTCAGACCGTTAGAGGGCCACTGTAGAGTGCGGCTCACATTCTGCACATGCGCACTGTGGGCTGGGGAAGAGTCAGCTGCTAAGCAGGACAGGCAGCGGTGGCAAAAACAGCCCTCGGGCTGGATAAATGTCCTGGGAGGGCCATATGTGGCCTGTGGGCTGTAGTTTGAGGACGCCTGATTTAGAGGAAGAAAATTTCTAAGGTATTGCTTAATATGCATAAAAGATAAATATATATTAGTGAGAATGAGGCTCATGATTGAAGCTGGAATTCCTTAGTTGGGTGGAGTCTTAGAGGACATCTGACCCAGAGTTTGCAGATGGATGGCTGTTGAGACATATATGGGCTGTAGATGTGTTTTATTTGATCTACACAAGGCTTTAGTTTTTCTTTATTTTTAAATGAGGTGCTAACATTTAAAAATGGAAGTTTTATCTGAGAATACGGACTTCCACTTTCCTTTGAATGATTAGAAGCTCTGATAGCAGTGGGCCAGCTTTGTCACAAGGATGTCTCCTTAGACAGCTTGTGCATTCTTTTGTTGGCCACAGACTTGACATGGGCTGCTTCATTCCTTTTCATTACTATAGGCATCTGAGTTTGTGGTACCTGTTTCTAGTCTAATTCTAGAAAATTCTTCAACCTCTTCACTTTGTTCACTCCAGCCCCTTGTCTGAGAAGGCCCCTCACCTCATTTCCATCTGTCTAAAGCCTACACCTCAAATGGCATTTCCTCCCCACGGCTTTCTGCAGTCACTCATCAACTCATAGCAATCTCTCCTGCTCTAATTCTTCCTCTTCCCCTTGTTAGTTGCATACAGTCTGCCTTGCGTTACATTGATTGTATGTTCATCTTGCTTCCCAATAGCTGTGAACACCTTGTGGGACAGGGACCATCTTTGCATCCCCCACAGTGACTTCTAGCACAATGCATTGTACCAAGTAAGTTCTCAAAACATGTTTGTGGCATTAACAAACATTTATTTCTCATGGTTCCAGGGGCTGACAAGTCCAAGATCAGGGTGCTGACAGATTTAATGTCTGGTGAGGGTCCTCTTCCTGGCTTGTAGATGGCCACTTTCTTGCTATGTCTTCACATGGTGGAAAGAGAGAGCAACTCTCTCATGTCTTCCTAATCCCATTCATGAGGGCTCTACTCTCATAACCTTATTACCTCTCAAAGGCCCTGTCTCCACATACCATCATATTGGGGATTAGAACTTCTACATATGAATTTTGGGAAGATACAAACATTCAGTCCATAGACCAAGATGTATACATTGCACAGATCAGTAAACTAAATTTAAAACAATTGGAGAGGGTACAAACATAGGTTTGCCAAGTACTTTTTGTTATGTAAGAACATTAAAAAAATTGGTTACCATTTCTTACCACAATTATTTAACTCTCCAAGAGGAAGAATGGCAAAATTCCAGAGGAAAGTAGGGTCTTCCTCAGAAAAGGAAAGTTGGCAATTTTACAAATACCTCTCTCTCTGTCTGTCTGTCTCTCTCTCTCTCTTACGCAAACACAAATACCCTCACACATCCAAAGACACCCTTTATATTGTCCTCAACATTATTTTTCTTTCCAATGTAGACTGGTTAAATCTTTGCCACACACTGACATTACTTCATAATTAAGCATTTGGAAACTGCAGATTTTCTCAACTTAAACCTTACAAAAAGTGAGAAGTTAAGAAATTCTAGAAAGATGTATGTCTATCTCACTCCTTAAAATTTTTATGGATGGGTATTTAAAAAATAGAATACTATTCTGACTATAGATATGTTTACTTAAATACAAGCCAAAGAGCTCTGCTTTAATTCGCATTAATTTTACTTTTATAATCTTGTATAGTAGAAGACTAAAACTTTCTTAAGCTTTTACTGCCGGAGGCCAAAGGACTTATATTCCTATGTTCGTTGAATAATTGTTTTATTGATAAAAATTACAGATCTTCATTTTGAGAGGACTAGTGGCAGAACACTTGGTGATCTTCTAAGAAGATCAATGCCCCATCTAGTGGAATATTAGACACGGGAAGTTTCCATGACCATTTTTATAGAGTTCAGATGTCAATAACATGACCCATTGGGTCAATAGTGAGAATAAAGCATGGAGAAACATCAACAACCATCATTCAGCACTAGTCGTTTATACCTCTCTTCTACAACACACCTGCTACTCCAGATGAAATTCTGCAGCTCAGCAAAATGCCCTAATTTGCATGGACTCTCAGTGACCTGTCTATAAGCACACAGCAAGCGCACACCTGCCTGAAGGGTTAGCTCCTGTGTTTATATGTCATTGCTTACTACAGGGAAATATAATAAAGCAAGACAGTATGGATAAAAATTGCAGACATTAAAGAGGAAATAGGAAAAGCAAGTGATCAGATTAAGTGATAGTGAAAGGGTAAGGTAGAACCAAAAGGTCAGATACATTGATTTACATCCAGGAAACTTTGTGTGAGCCCTGCAAATTTCTTTTATGGAGTTGGAAAAAACACAACAAGGTAAGTTTTTTTCTTTTGTAAGTCTTTCAAAATCATGAACTGAATTTGTCTAAGAAAACTTGAGGTTAAGAGAGCCTGAACATCTGAATGCGCAGTTGGCCAATGGACTTAGAGACCCAAAGCTTCTCATTGACAGACAGATGCTGGCTGAGTGTGGGCAGTCCAGAAGCTTCCACAAGGACACTAGTTTCTACCCTGCAGAACGCCTTCAACCCTTGGTTGAGAAATACTAAGGCAATAGCTATACCTTTTCAGTATACTTTTGTACTGGCAATTTTAGAAAAGAATTATTTCCTAAAAACAAAATTGGATACTACTATATGATAGGAATATAAGTAGGAACTACACCATTGAACGGTAGGAAAACTAGATGGAGAGTCAGGAAACCTGGCTCCTAGTCATAATTTTGCTAAAAACCAGCAATGTATTGCTGTGGGAAAACTACAACTATCTCTAGGTTTTCATCCTCATTTATAAAATAAATGTTTTAGGCTTGATCTTTAGTCCTTTTTCAGTTCTAAAATGTTATAATAATGAGCTATGTTCTTTCCCCTGAGGAAGCATTTCACGTCGATGTTAATTTTATTGCAATATGTTCCTTCCTGATAAGAGAGTATTTTCAGACTACAATAAATACATAGCCCTGCCCAGTGTTAAAACATTCCAAGGAGTAGAATAAAAGTGATTTTGAAGAAAATACATCATATGACTTCATATAGATGTAACAAAATAAAGACATTACTTCACACAGATAGACCAAAATAAAAATAAGAATCAGCGTGGTTAACTAGAATAAAACAGATTGCTCCTGTCATTGTTACAGATAAAGTCATCTATAAAGAAACTCTTCTCACATATCTTTTCTGTTTTTGTCTTTTCATTCCCTTTCTAAAACATTTTTCCTAATGATGAATTCTATCAAACCTGGGATCCATTACAGTTGAGAGATCATTACGAGGCTACAACCAGGAATAAAATCTTAGATATGGGAAATTGATTCCTTGTGTACTGAAGTCTGTGATTTGGGCTTTCTTTTCTTCCTTTTCTCCTCTAGATAGAATTTAATTTCTCTTTTACCATCTTGGTGGGTTGTTCTGTATACGGAACCCACATCATCAATCAGTTTTCTTCTTGTCTTTGCTCTGATCTGCGCCCTGGGCCTGTGAAAGGGGCAATGTCGATTCTTGAAGACATTGTCCCTGGCCAGCGAGGTGGCTCACTCCGGTAATCCTAGCACTCTGGGAGGCCGAGGCGGGTGGATCCCTCAAGGTCAGGAGTTTGAGACCAGCCTGAGCAAGAGCGAGACCCCATCTCTACTATAAATAGAAAAAAATTAATTGGCTAATTAATATATATAGAAAAAATTATTGGGGCATGGTGGCTCATGCCTGTAGTCCCAACTACTCGGAAGGCTGAGGCAGGAGGATTGCTTGAGCCCAGGAGTTTGAGGTTGCTGTGAGCTAGGCTGATGCCATGGCACTCTGAGTGAGACTCAGAGTGGCAATAAGAGCCTGGGCAACAAGAATGAGACTCTGTCTCCAAAAAAATAAAAAAGTAAAAATAAAGGCACTGTCCCTAAGTTTATTTATCTTTAATCTTGCCCACACCTCTGAAAATAGTACCTTTGTTCCATTCTTTTCTGGATCCCAGAGAAGAGTGTCTCATTGGGGAGACTTTGACTAGTCTACCGTCTTTCAACAGTTTCTCAAGTCTTTCTCTTAGAGCTTTAGCAAAAGCATGCCACTTGCCTCCTATAAAGTTTACTTTAATTTTAAAATGAGGCTGAATTTTTAATAGTTCCCATGAATTTTAAAAAATAAGATATTACCTAAAAGGAAATAGATTTCTTTTTAGTGGTAGTAAACTTTTAATTGCTTTTTTTTTAAATCATTCACTTGGACAACATGTTCACAGGCAATGCTAAAGAGTTGATCATGGAAAAAGTCTCCATTATGCCTTTTCCTTCTCTTATACCTTCCTTCCCACCCTACTGAACAATAAATCAGTCCTTTCTCCTGTCTCCTCCCCTCAAAGGAAAAAGAAACCTGTCCAAATCTTTTTGGCTACATTAATTCTTATCAGAGCCACTTTATACCCAAGAGAGTTACAACTTCTATTTTGTGATTTTTTTTTCCAGACTCCTTAACATTTGTGTGGCAATTGCCGGTATAAGATTGGCTTTCCAGTGTCACTACACGACACATCATAAAGCATCCACAAAAGACGAAAGATACTAGAATAAGCCAACTGATAACTGAGCTTTGATATATTGAGCTGTTACCATCTCTCTTTTTACTTAACGAATTCTTTGAAAGGAAGTTGGAAATAAAAGGCAAGGAGCAAAATGCCCAGTTGCCCAACAGAGATTTCTTTAGACTAAAGATCACCTAACACATTTGTTTCTCCTTCCTTTTTTCTTGTTAACTATGTCTGATCCTGCTGTGCAGGTATTGGGTGATGCATTTTTACCTCTACTGCTTCTCCTCCCCCCCCACCCCCATTAACTCTTCCTGGATTCCTAATATTTTAAAAAAAGATTTTATCAAAGAACTGCATCCTTTGGTTGACTTTTAGAATCTCCAATCATAGAACAAAACTCAAAGCAAAACCAAATGGTAATTAAATGTTTAGAATTATTTTTTAAAGTTAGAGCATTGTGGCAATTGGTATAGATGACTGCATGTCGTAGGAAAACAGTTTTACTTTTGATGGAAAATTCTGGAAAACTGGCTGCAGGGATAACAGCACACCTCCAAAAATCAATGAAACCAATGCCCCTGGTCCGCTATTTGAGTTTTTCCTCCTCCTGCTAGCCTACCCTTTTTTTTTTTTTTTTCTCTTTCTCTCCTTTTTTTAAAGGGTTAAACTGGGTGGTTTTCAGAGTTTTACAAGAGAACTATTAGTGAAAAACAATCTGATACATTCAACTTACTAAGGCCCTACTCTTTTCCTCTAATCTTTCAGCAGGACCCAAGGGAGGCTAAAGTTTAGATCAGTCTATTCTCCACGAGAACTTTGATTCACTATTAAATTCCGTCTAATGAAGATGACTGCCATCCCACAGCCATCAGCGAGCTACGTGTGGGACAATGCAAAACCCACCTTGTATAGAGGGACATTGTTCTTTCTTCTTAGTTACCCCGGTTGAATAGAATCTCATGGAAATTCACATGCACAAGAGACCTGTGAAATCAGTAACAGTATTAATCTCTAGGGTGCCATGGGGAGTCGAGTTAAGGAAATAACTATTTTGCTTAAGTACACACTTGCTCATGTCCTACAGCGTGTCATGTTTATGATAAGAGCAAACAGCGGAGACACACACAGAGAGTTTTTTTCTTGGTAAAAGTAGAGTTCTAACATAAAATGTAACTTGTTGAGGAGTATGAGCTTATTAGATTGAATCTACTTTCTTGCCTTGCAGATAAGCAATTGAAAAGGAGAATATATAAGTCTGAGATTTCTGGAGCTCACTTTAATGTGTAAAGAATTTCTGATATGTCAATCATATATACTAAAACATTTATAAACTATGAAATAAAATTTGCTTCTGAAATTAAGTTATTATATTGAAAAAAATCCTATACGATGTTATTTAGTTCTATTTATTTATTTAAATCAGACAACATGCTAAAAAAATAGGAAAAATTAGATAAATGCAGCCTTATAAATAACAGTTTTTCTGTGGTCAGTAATCATCCAATATAGTACCAGAGACAAAGATTCGTGTTTTTAAGGCCAGGCATGGTAGCGCATGCCTGTAATCCCAGCTACTTGGGAGGCTGAGGCAGGAGGATCGCTTGAGCCCAGGAGATTGAGGTTGCTGTGAGCTAGGCTGACGCCACGGCACTCACTCTAGCCTGGGCAACAAAGTGAGACTCTGCCTCAAAAAAAAAAAGATTTGTGTTTTTGGGAGTCAGGATAGCATGGTGATTGTATTCAGGGGCTCTTTCATTCTACCGCATGCTATCTGTGTAGCTTTGACAAATCACTTACCCTCCCTGGGCCTCAGTTTACTCATTTGTAAAATGAGAGCTACTCATCTGTAAAGCAACTGCTTAAGTTGTAGTGTTGGTGTGAAGATTTACTGCGATAACACAGATAAAGCACCTAGAAGAGTAACTGAAATATTAAATAACAAATGTGTTACTATTATTAATGTTCTATTCATTGGACACCATGCATGCTGATGGTTAGCAAAATATTTGGCTGCCTCATGCAGAAAAACAATTTAACATGTTAGAGATAAAGTAATGGTTTTAAAATATAATATAACTCATATTCGTTGTTTAACGTGCAGCCTACTGTTAATTCTTAATATCATTTTCCCCCTACTCAATTGGTTGGAAAAACGGGTAATTCCACTTTGTTTGTGATGAATTAGTTTCTATCAGACCAACAAATTATCAATAATTTTATTGTGCATTTAATACTGTACAAGGATTTTCTTTATGCAGATATTTGGGGACTTTGTGTCTCCTAGATACCTCTCCTTTGAACAAGGTCAGTTTTTTTCTTTCTCAGATTGTTGAGTTCTGGCTTGGCTTGGGCCTAGATGGTTGTAGAATAGTCAGGAAAAAAAAAAAGATGCAACATTGATGGACTGTATTTGAAAACTAGAAGACTGAATGATAAGGTAAAAGATATAGCAGAACAAAGGTTCAGTTAAAGATACAAGGATCTAATTAATTTTCTATTAGGGAAAAAGGAAGAGATGAGATGGAATCATGTTTTGAGCTCTCTGGCTTACCATTACAGTGTTCAGAGCAATAGCTATATGGTCCTCTTTATTCAGTTGGGTTTATAGATACCTGGAATTTTCTTAGGTCAAGAAACATGTTAATAAAAGGTTACCCAACCTTTTTCCTATTTAAAGACAAAGCATCTTGGGCTGTCATTGAAGGTGAGAATGAGAGGAAGGAAAATAAAGAAAATAGGCTCTATAATTTAGGGAGTGCAAATTAAAGTGTTTAAATGAGGGTGAAATAAATAGCAAATGAATAGGAAAGCTTTCAGAAGTTATATGTTTTCCTTAAATTTGTTTTATTAAATGCAGGAAAGAAATCTGAAAGTAAGGGCATGTATATCTTTCTCTCTCTTTTTCCTTATCAATTTTGTCATATTCTGTTGGTTAGAAATAAGTCACAGGTCCCACCCACATTCTAGGAGAGGTGATTTATAGGGTGTTAAGATGGGGGATTTTTAGGATTTGTATGCTACAATTGGATTTCTGTCCCCCCATGATTAATATTCCTCCCACATTTAAAATACATTCATCTTCAATAAAAGAAATTTTCACTGTTAAAACAATAAAATAAAATAAAATACATTCATCCCATTTCAAGATGCCCAAGAATCGCATCCAATTATAGCATCAGCTCAAAGTCCAGAGTGTCAACATCTATATTGTGTCCAGGTGTGGATGAGGTTCCCGAGTGTAATCTATTAAGTACATTTTCTGTGGTATAATTCCTCTCTATCTGTGAGCCTCTGAAACTATCTGCTTCCAACACACCGAACATACAATGGTGGTGTAGACATGGGATAACAGTGAAAGACATTTTAGTTCAAAAAGAGGGGAAACAGAAGATGAGAAGGAATTACTGGTCCAAAGCAGTTATGAAATACAGGTGGCCAAACTCCAGCCGGGGGTCCTTTATTAGGTTTCAAGGCCTGTGGATAATTCTTCATGGTTCTTGCTCCATCCTCTGGTCCCTTGGTTCTACACTTTGAGTCCTACTTTTTTTCAGGTAAGGTAGCACACGTATGCTGTGAGTAGTTTTATCTTTCTGCTTTGTGGCAGTAGAATTTTGGAGGTCCAACATCCTCCTTTTATTTTCTATTTCCTGTCCCTTCCAGTTCAAGCTGGAAGAATTCCTGCTGAAATAATGTTTTCGAGAACTTTGTAGTTCTTCTCTATGTCTCAGAGGAGTTCTCTCCATTAAACAAAAGTCACACCTACAGATCTTTTGAGAGAATCTTTTCTCTACCTTCTCACCTCCTGCTGTTAGAGCTGAGAGACAATATCCTGTCCTTAAGCTTCCTTGAGACCTTGTGGTCACATTGAGAAAATCTCAATATAGGACACCTTTAATTTCTTGGAATAGCCTTTTGTGGGCCTGAATACTTTGATTTTTTTGATCTGAGGTTTTAGTAAAAGGTTGTGCAGTCACAACCTCAAACTTTTTTCCCAAGGGTATGTTTTCTTGACCATGAACCTTTTAATTTCAGCATCTTTTGTCATGTGAACATTTTTGTCATGTGAAGAGAGCAAGAATTTCCCAAATCCTTCAATCCTGGTTACTTTTTGTTTTACACTTCATCTCTCAGTATATCTCTTTCCTCTCGCTTTTGACTATAAGCAGTAAGAAGAAACCAGGTAGGACTTTCAACACTTTGTTTGGAAATCTCCCTAGCAATAGAACCAAATTTATAACTTACGAGCTCTGTTTTCCATATAACTGCGGAGACAATGTCTCTAAACGTCCAACCCCTACATAATAGTCCTCCTTTCTTTGGTTTCTCATAACATGTTTTGCATTTCCTCTGAGCCCTCAGAGGTGATAGTATCCTTAGAAGTCCATAGTTCCATTAACAGTCTATTCAAGGTGATTTAGGCTTTTTAAAAAATTTTTATCATGCTCCTCAAAATCCCTCCAGCCTCCACCTACTGCCCAGTTCCCAAGCTGCTCCGCTGTTCTAGGTACTTGTAAATAGAAGCATTTCATGTTCTGATATCAGTTTTCTATACTGCATGACAAATTGTCACAAATTTGCAGCCTAAAACAACACGTGGCTGTCATAGCACAAGAGTCCAGGGTGAGGAGTCCGGGTGTAGCGTAGTTGGATTCTCTGCTCCAGGCTGAAAGCCAGGTGTTAGTCAGAGCTGCAATCTCATCGGAAGCTTGACTAAGGAAAGATCTGCTTCCAAGTTCTCTGATGTTGTTGACTGAGTCCTTGTCCTTGTGCTTGTAGGAATGACATCCTTGTTTTCTTGTTGTCGTTTGGCTGGGGGGGCTATTCTCAGTTTCTAAATCTCATAAAACAGAATGAATTGCTTTCTTTTTGCCACGAATTCATATTTTGAAAAACCACAATGGATATGCGTCCATTAGCTACCAGAAAATGAATATGCAACTTCAGCAGCAAGAGTTTATTTATTGACAAAAATGGCAATAATAGCTAAAACTACCTTAAGTGAATTATCTTAGTTGACAATAGCTTATTCAATAGAAAAAATTGAGAGGTGTTTTTGGATATTATGGCCAATTATATTACCTCTCCTAGTCCATTACAATGAAGGACTATACTTGCTCAACTATGCACATAATATAGTTGATGCACTGAGTTAATTGCTATCACTGTTGAAAAATTAAGCTCTACCTACAAAGAGCCCATCTTTAAATGATCCTCACTAATACAGAAACTCAAGTACATTTTTCTTACTTTTTATTCTTTCCTGAACTTCCAACTTCCATCTGACTGTGTCGGTTCTTGGCACCTATTCATCCAAATAATCCTATTTCAGAAACTGAGATGACTCTGCATTGAACACAAATCCTCCTTGAAAATTTATCTATTTATGGTTTGTCTTTAATTCTAGGGTGCCTGTTTTTCAGGTTAGGACTTCATCATTTCCTACCTGGACTATTGCAATTGGTCCATACTTCCAAAGTTCTCAAATACTCATTTGTTTCTGCTATAGTATATTTTCTGCATTCCCACCATAGTTATCTTTTAAAAAAAAAAAGAAAGAAAAAAGGAAAAAGAGACAGTACATTTTATTCTTTGCCATGAAAACTCTTCTATGCATCCATCTAACATGGTAAACTCTAAATTGATTTATTATAACACAAAATACCCTCCATATCTGTGCCTCACTCTAGTCTATTTTTAGTCACTTACCCACCTGTTACATCCTATTTCTCATGATTTGTGGATTACACCAAGTATTTTCTTGCGTACCTTACTTGGTTCTTGCTTATTAAAGGTCATAAACTCCTAGTTCCTCCTCCAACAGGTGAAAACTTATTTCTCCTTCAAGGCTCAACTTAAATTGTCACGACTTTTTGTGATGTATTCCTTCATAATTTTCCCTTTCAAGGCACAAGTAGTTGCGTCTTTACTGCTATATAATTTGTAGATATTTGCCATTGCACTTTTCACAGCCCGTTGTAAACACTGGTGAGTCTATCACTACATGGCAAGCACTACATGTCTTTGTTTATTCGGATATTCCCTGACACCGAATGCAGGACTTCGAAGGTTTGTTGAAGGCTTTAAAATATTAATTAAGCATAGCATGCCTTTAGGCATAGGCAAAACTCTCCAATGGTGCCAGAATAAGATTTAAAATGAGCTGTTCTCCACTTTTACCAAGTGATCAAAGTTGATATCACACGTAATGGGACAGATTGGTTTCATGTTCTCTTGACATAATGCGCTGAGAATAACACAGCCTCACTACCGTGGTGTTCTTATTAATAACGAATAACATGAATTTCATCATGAGGAAACCTCAGCTAAACCCCAATTAAGCAAAAGGACACCTGCACTCGAATGTTTATAGCAGCAAAATTCCCAATTGCAAAGCTGTGGAAACAACCCAAGTGCCCATCAATTCATGAGTGGATTAATAAAATGTGGTATATGTATACCATGGAGTTCTACTCAGCTTTAAGAAACAATGGTGATCTAGCACCTCTTGTATTTTTCCAGGATAGAGCTGGAACCCATTCTACTAAGTGAAGTATCTCAAGAATGGAAAAACAAGCACCACGTGTACTCACTGGTAAATTGGTATTAACGGATCAACACCTAAGTGGACATATAGGAGTAACATTTATCAGGTGTTGGGAGGGTGGGAAGGGGGAGGAGGGGATGGGTATATACAACCACAACCAGTAAGATGTGCAACGTTTGGGGGAGGGACACGCTTGAAGCTCTGACTGGAGGGGGAGGGGGGCATGGGCAATATGTGTAACCTTAACACTTGTACCCCCATAATATGCTAAAATAAAAATAAATAAATAAAAAGAATAACTGGACCGGGCGCAGTGGCTCACGCCTGTAATCCTAGCACTCTGGAAGGCAGAGGTGGGTGGATTGCTCGAGGTCCGGAGTTCGAAACCAGCCTGAGCAAGAGCGAGACCCCATCTCTACTATAAAATAGAAAGAAATTAATTGGCCAACTAATATATATAGAAAAAATTAGCTGGGCATGGTGGCACATGCCTGCAGTCTCAGCTACTTGGGAGGCTGAGGCAGGAGGATCGCTTGAGCCCAGGAGATTGAGGTTGCTGTGAGCTAGGCTGATGCCAGGGCACTCTAGCTGGGGCAAAGAGTGAGACTCTGTCTCAAAAAAAAAAGATCTCAGCTCAATACCGAGGAGAGATGTCATCCCTAAACCCCATAACACGAACATTCCCTCCAGTCACTATTATCAAATGACTATGTTTTATCTTTCCCATCGCATTTATTATTATCTGAAAATATCTGATAGTTTTAATTCACTGTCTGCCCTGCCTCCCTCTAGAACACACACAAGCTTTGTGATCTTGAATGCTATCTCATTCACTCTTATATTCAACTTATTTAAAGCAGTTCCTATCAAATAATAGGTGGTCAGAATTAGTTGTTGAATGAATAAATAAACATCGGGTCTCAGTTGTTATTACTGAACGAGATATAATATTATATATCATGATTAGATCATGTTGCTTTTTCTGCCTTGAGATTAATGCTTGAAATCCAGTGCATGGGTTGTAACATAACACTAGGCACTTCGAGATTTCCAGAAGCATTCACCATAACAAAAACATGCATTGCTACAAATGATTTTTTACATTAAAATAAATAAATGGGCCGGGCGCGGTGGCTCACGCCTGTAATCCTAGCACTCTGGGAGGCCGAGGCGGGCGGATTGCTTGAGGTCAGGAGTTCGAAACCAGCCTGAGCAAGGGTGAGACCCCGTCTCTGCTATAAATAGAAATTAATTGGTCAACTAATATATATAGAAAAAATTAGCACATTTTAGGGATGTGGTGAGCATGGGGGGGGAGGGATTACCTCTAACCCTTTTTAGGGAGAGGCAAAGATAAACAATGTAACCAAATGTCTAAAAAATGTTATAGGGAGGTGGGCAGGTGGGAGGGGTAGGAGGGGAAGGGTGTATACTTACACGGTGGGTGTACACCACCTGGGGGTTGGACACGCTAGAAGCTCTGGCATTGCGGGGTGGGGTAGGGGTGGGGTAGGGGTGGCAGGGGCAAGATATGTAACCCTAACAATATTTGTACCCCGATAATATGAGGAAATAAAAGGAAAAATTATTAAAAAAAAAGAAACAACTTACAAATTTGAGCAAGTGTGTAAGTGTGTCTATTGTTATGGACATCAGATAATATTAGATGTTGATTGCATATATATCTATATTCTATATATTTACATTCTAAGTTTCAGTTAAAAAATTGAATATCCTTTGTACAGACTCTGCATTGTTCTTTAAATTCTTTTTTTTTTTTAATATTTCAGCATATTATGGGGGTACAAATTTTAATTTCAATATAAATTCTTTTTTTAATTTCTTTTTTTTTTTTACTGTTTTCTTTTTCTTTCTTTCTTTCTTTTTTTTTTTTTTTTTGCATTCTACTATTGCATTTTACCATCCAATGTTCTTTAAATTCTTGTACTACCATATAATTCAGCAATCTCACTGCTGGGAATGTATCCAAAAAAGAAAGCACATCAGTATGTTGAAGAGATACATGCACTCTTGTGTTTATTGTAGCACTGTTCACAACAGCCAAGATATGGAACCAACCTAAGTGTTCATCACCCAGTGAGTGGGTAAAGAAAATGTAGTATATACTTTGGAATATTATCCAGCTATAAAAAAGAAGGAAATCGTGTCATTTGCAGCAACATGGATGGAATCAGAGGACATTATGTGAAGTGAAATAACCCAGGCACAGAAAGACAAATATTGTATGTTCTCACTCATATGTGGGAGCTAAAAAAATTTTATCTCATGAAGGTAGTAAGTAGAATGGTAATTACTTACCAGAGGCTTGGAGGGGTATTGGGGAGAGAGTATGAAGATAGATTGGTTAATGGGTACAAAAATACAGTTAGATAGAAAAAATAAGTTCTAGTGTTTGATAGCATATAGGGCAACTATAGTTAACAAGAATTTGTTGTACTAATATATTTGCAAAATAGCTAGAAGAGAAGATTTGGAATGTTCCAGCACAAAGATATGATAAATGTTTAAGGTGATGGATGTGCACGTTGTACCTATATCAAAATATCACATATACCCCATAAATATTAATACATACAATTATTATGTATTAGTAAGATACTCTACTGTTATCTCTGAAGGAATACATTGGCAAAACAGTAATCACATAACGTGAGTCAAATCTTCTAGTAAAACTAAGTCCAGAAATGTAATATACACTTGACTGTATTTAACCATTGTGACAGCTTCAATAGCCAGTTAATAAGCTACAGTTTTTGAGTTTTACTCCCTGACCCAGTTGATTCTGATCAACTGAACTCAACAAAATGTACACAGGCTGTTTTATAGTATAGACATGTCGAAAGAGAGTGAATGAAAAATAAAAATGTTGGGTTGACAATTCTGACTCTGTGTTCCACTAGGGGACTGTCTGCCTTTGTTAAGTTAGTACAATGGTTTTGGAGAAAGCACTCTAACATTCAAAGTTCAAAGAACTTAATGAAATGTTTCCAGTCATAGTTGATTTTCTAAGCCCAAATAATAAATGATACTATAAACACAGGATTTCTTCAACATTAATGGATAAACTTCTTTTTTTGGTCTTCATAGACCTCAAAGTACAAACTCTTAAAAGATGAACATTTCAGTTTCTTAAATGATGATCTAAATCTTCAGTTGATTGTTTGGATCAATTGTTCACTGTGCAAAAATGTTAAAGATTACAGTCCCATCATGTTTTCTTTCACCTTTCATTAAGCTTTCAAAATCCTCGATATGAATAGACTTTTTCTCTCTCCCAGGGCCTTTTAATTTTTAATCACTTGTTGTCTCAAATGCTGATCATATTTCTGAGAAATTACTGCATGTAAAAGATTGGAAGGAAGAGGAAGATAGAGTTGCCACATACCTTTTTATCCTTTCTGTAAAATTATTTGGACCTAAATTTGTGGTGAAAAGGTTGCTTCTCTCTAATAGGTCTTGTTGCCATGGAAGCAGGCTGTTGAAAAGAGCAATACCCAAATACACACACCTGGGTTTCAGATTGGAAAACACGTATAGTGATATTTGCTGACAATTCAATATTTTTCAAAAAGGTAAGTCATGGGTGCCAATTTGGCAGAGCTGAGCCAATCACAAATGATCAGCATTGTTTTACACAATCACTGATGATTTGAAATAAAATTTTAAGTCTTTTTTAGGAATCAGAGAGAAGTTGTCGTTCAAGATCTGAAATGAAGAAAATAAGGAAGGAAGGAAAGAAAGAAGAAAGGAGACAGAGCCAACTATGTATTCAACAAGCTCCATAAAATCCATGTTTACTGTGTGCATTGCTTTCTGTGTTCTCATTATTTCGCCCAGTGAGTAGCACACAAATAGGTGTTCAATAAATATTTGTTGAATAAATGGGTGACATTGGGGTAGTAAATACCAATGTTGACAGTAAAGACATTTGACTGATTTGAGGAAAATCCAAGGAGGAAAGTAGTAGTAGCGTTCAGAGTGTCGTGTATATATTTAATAATAATAAAATCAACTATTCCCAGTGTAAGAAACACACAGAGAAATTAAAATATATGTCACTCCTGAAAAAATGTCTTTATTGAAAACTTAAAAATACTATTTATAAAATAGTATAAACATTTTTAATCAAATTATATTTGGAAGTTTTACATGTGGAAGCATGTCCTATCATGTATGGTCTACAAATTTGAGTAGAATAATGTCACATTTCTTTCTCTTTCATTTTTTTCAGTTAACTGTATTAGCACCCACCTACCTGTTATCAAGTGGTCTATAGTCTCTTGAAACACCCTCAATTTTTGAATTGTTGAATTCCGAGGCCTTTTGCAACCAATCAGGGATTGGTCTTTTTAGAAAAGCTATATAGAGAGAAAAAAACAGGAGTCTCTTCAGTCTACTCTTGCTTTGGCTTCTCTGCCATGGGGTGGGCATTGTTCAAGACGGGTTTGACTAGGTGGTGGTGCACTGCTGTTGGGTGCTTCTTGCTGATCTATGTCTTATTTAGGCTGCAATTGTCTCATTGAGCTCCAAGTTACAGCTCTCTGCAGTTCAGGTTCCCCTACTCAGCCATTGCTCTCCACTGCCCAGCAGCCAGGCTCGACTGGCCACGTCCAGCAGAGCTTCTGGTAGCTCACCGAAGCCACTCTCACGACAGTCTTCCTTGACAAAATCTTTGGCCCTTTTGGTGATCTCCAGTTTTTGGTCCAGAATCCTGCTTTTCTGTCGGCAACTTATTTTACTTTATTTTTTTCACCAGTTCTATACCTGGGCCTTACTCCAAGCCACTGTGGTCTATGCTTGCTGGTATACACAAAGAGATACATACAACGCTGAATTTTGAGAAGTAGGAACAGTTAGGGTGGGAACTTTCATTTTTTTCCTCCCAGAAAGCCAAAGGTTCAAGTTCATCTACCTCTTCCCAGTAACCATTTCTACTGAGGCAGTTTTTGCTAAGACACTAAATAGACAAACAAATAAATAAATAGTCTGGTTACAACTGCCTTGAGGACAAAGAGTATAGCTCACATTACATTTGCATAACTCAGTAGGGCCATTCAAGTGACTCAAGCCAGAACAAACACAGTCTGGTCCAATGTGACCTGCAGTTCTCATCCATAGATACGGGAGAAGTTGCCCTAAATTTCAAAATTTTCCCTCATCTGGCACTTGATATAATGTTTACCTTAATAGTCATCCTGTTACCCAAATTTAAACAGTATTATAAATTTGAAGCAACTTCTGATAGGGAATCGATATGGTAAGGAAAAGCAAAGAAATACGGAATTATTACTTATGTATAATAGTTTGACAGAAAAATCTTACTTTCTCACTTTGAAATTGAAATTGAAAATAAGCAAATTTATAACAAATTTTTGATAAGTAAAAAGTGCAATTCATATCCCTAGCTTTATATATATATGTTCAAATACCTTTAACAAAATTTCAGCAAGCACTTATATTCTGTGTTTAGATATAGCTTTTGTTACTGATTAAATCTTTCTTTTTCTTTTTTCTGAGACAAAGTCTCACTCTGTTGCCCCGGCTACAGTGCCATGGCATCAGCCTAGCTCACAGCAACCTCAAACTCCTGGGTTCAAGCAATCCTTCTGTGTCAGCCTCCCGAGTGGCTGGGACTACAGGCACGTGCCACCAGGCCTGGCTAATTTTTTCTATATATTTTTAGTTGGCCAATTAATTTCTTTCTATTTTTTTTGGTAGAGACGGGGTCTCACTCTTGCTCAGGCTGGTCTCAAACTCCTGACCTCAAGCGATCCTCCCACCTCGGCCTCCTGGACTAGTAGGATTACAGGTGTGAGCCACCGCATCTGACCTTAAATCTTTCTTTCAACTTTCTGCACAGAGTGAACAGCCAAAATATGCCTCAGCCCTTGGGGAATCCACAATTTGCCCCGACGTAGGTGGATTTTTTTGTTTTTTTGGTTTTTTTTTTTAGCAAGCATTAGACTAGATGCCATTTATGGCAAAGTTACAGAGGACTCTGTGTTTTCAAAGATTTTTTGGTACTGAACTTTCTTATGGATCAGGAACAAGACTTTATTTTGCTTTTCTTCGCTTCTGCTTTTTCCCAAGGGCCCTAAGAACTGTTTCAAACTTGTACTGTGTATATACTTTCTGGATAGGTGGTAGTGGGTTTGTGAAGTTTAAGAAAGACAGCTCTTGGTAGGGAAAATATAATTATGGACTCAGCAATTTCTCCTTGCAGTTCTATGGGGATTTTTGTGTGAAATGGTTGGAAGCTATCTTTGTGCAGTTGTTTTCTTGGATGCTGATTGTAGCAGAGATGTCCTGGATATATGCAGCAGGTATTGAATTGATTTGTGCATTTCAACCTCCAGGGCCAGTAGGTGGCACTTATAGGAAAGAGCCAGTTGTAGCAGAAGCAGGTGGGCAGATGTTTGAACTTTGTTTACCGTGAGGGATTCTTTATTGTCTCAGGCAATGGATCCAGGGATCCTCAAACTTTTTAAAGTTTGAGGGGCCAGGTCACTGTCCCTCAGACCGTTGGAGGGCCGTTGGAGAGTGCAGGCACATTCCACACATGCGCACTGTGGGCCTGGGACGAGTCGCCTGCTAAGCAGGACAGGCAGCGGTGGCAAAAACACCGGGCAGTCCGGATAAATGTCCTGGGCGGGCTGCATGTGGCCCGTGGGCTGTAGTTTGAGGACGCCTGGTTAGTCTGTGGTAGGAAAGCAGTTTGCTTTCCTAAGGTTCGTGATTCTCACATCAGTCAAACCCTGTCATCTGTCTGCAGGCCACACTGTCACTGAGATCTGTAGGAAATGCCTTTCTGACATTTCTCTTCCTAAATTTTTTTTTCTGGGGTCAGAAACTCTTCCCTCTGCTCAAAGCAGATGGCTTTGCACGTCACCTGTTCTCCTCTGCGGGGACACTGTGCTCTGTGCAGAGAGGGAGAGATGTCCTGGCGTCCTTTGGTTTTGCAGGTGAAGACTCGCCGTGGTGTTGCTGGCCACTTGGGTCAACTGGTTTTCAGGCCACTGGGGGAGTCTTCGGGGTGCTGGTGGTGGTTGACTTGGTTAGGCCAGACCTCTGCATGGCATTCTTGAGTCCTGAGGTGGGGACCAGACCAAGTGTGGGGCTGGCGAACCTGTCCTCAGGCCTGCCTGGGCTCAGGTGCTCGTGGTGACAGAGAGGGGCAGGTGATCTCCTTGTCTGGAAGACTGCTCAGGTGGGGGAAGCGTGGGCCCCTCTCAGCGAGATTACAGAGGCAGGCAGCTGTGGGGAGCACAGCTGGCACTTTCTTCTCTCATCAGTGATGGCGGTCCCCGATTTTCAGTGGCACAAAAGTGCCCAGATTCCTAGACGCCTCCCTGGCCCTATGGCAGCAGGGATGGTGGAGGCAGCTCCAACTTTCATGGCTCCCAAAATGGCTGCTGGCAGCCACTGAAACGCTCAGGTTGGGGAGGGGCGGTGGTGGCACAAACTCACCTCCAAGGAGGGCAGGCTCCTCCTGGAATAGGCAGGGAGAGCTGGGCTCGAGTAATTCTCACCCTAGCCTGTGGAGGTGATCACTTTTGCCCTTGGGGTGCACAGAAGTGCCTGGATTCCCAGCTCTCTGGAGGGCGCAAGGCCCAGAAGCCTGCATTCACCAGCAACCCTCTGGGAAGCTCCTCGCCTCAGTCCCCAGGCCCATAAGGGCTGAGGGGTTCTTCCCTAGCTAGCATTTTTTGTTGTTGTTTTTGAGACAGAGTCTCCCTTTGTTGCCCAAGTGAGAGTGAGTGCCATGGTGTCAGCCTCGCTCACAGCAACCTCAAACTCCTGGGCTCAAGCAATCCTCCTGCCTCAGCCTCCTGAGTAGCTGGGACTACAGGCATGCACCACCATGCCTGGCTGATTTTTTTCTATATATATAGAAAAAATTATAATATATATATTAGTTGGCCAATTAATTTCTTTCTATTTATAGTAGAGACAGGGGTCTCGCTCTTGCTCGGTATGGTTTCGAACTCCTGACCTCGAGCAATCCTCCCACGTCGGTCTCCCAGAGTGCTAGGATTACAGGCGTGAGCCACCGTGCCCAGCCACCTAGCTAGCATTTTAAAAGCCTCTACTGTAAGGCTGGTGGCAGGCCCCCTCCCTTCCCTAGAGCAAAAAAGAAAAGGCTCATGAGACCAGACCTGCCAAGGACAAAACTGCCAGGCCCCGCTGAGAGGAACCACACCCAGGTGTCCACCTGGGTAAGAATGTTTTTTGGCTCTTGGATTCCACAAATACCTCCAGTCCCTCCTAAAATCCCCAGCTCTACCCACCAAAAGTCCCTCGCCAGGCCCAAAGGGTATAAAAGGCCTCAGCCCCTTGAAACAGCAGCGACTTTTGGGGCCCCCCCTCTCTTGGGGCCCCAGAACCTCGTCCAGGAGCGTATAATAAAGCCACGTGGTTTGGCCCCCACTCTTTCTCTCTGTCTGTCTTACACCTGTCAGAAGGGTGGAAACTCAGGCATCTCTGCCTCATGCTTTCCTCCAAGTCAGAGAGCTTCTCCTGTGTTCCCATTCACCTTGGCAGAGTAGGGTGTTGGTCTTTGCTCTTCTCTGATTTTTTGCTTTCTGTCCCTTCTCGATTAGATTTCAGTTTTCACTCTTTGACTGTCTATTCGAAGCAGGAAAATCTTCTCCCTCATTTTAATTTCTCTTCATGGGAGAGGCACACACTAGTTGTATCTAGTCGGCCACCTTGAACTGGAAGCTCCATCCCCACCTTTGTTTTTAATTCATTCAGCCACTCTATGTCTTTGGATTGGGCCATTTAATTCATTTACATTTAAAGTCATTATTATTAATAGGGAAGGATTTACTACTGCCATGTTTTAGTTGTTTTCTGTTAGTCTTATAGTTCTTTTATCTGTCTTTTCATCTTTTTGTGTCTTTCTTTGTGTTTTGTTGATTTTTTGTGTGGATACACTTTGATTCCTTTCTATTTTTCTTTTGTGTAACTCTATAGTGTTTTTTTGTGTGTGTGTGTGTGTGTGTGTGTGTGTGGTTATCTTTGGGCTTACATAACATTATATCTATTTTATGCTGCTGAAAACTGAAGATCAATCGCATACAAAAACTTCATGTTAATTTAGCCTCCCCCACACCTCTTGTATTACATTTGTCACAATTTACGTCTATTTTTATTGTCTTTCTTTCAACATATTTTCAATTGTAGCTATTTTTAATATTTTTGTGTTTTAGCTTTTATACTAGAATTAAAAGTGATTTAATTCAGTATTCTGCATTTGTCTATATTTTTACCTTTACTAATGAGTGTCTTTTTTTGTGCTATTGTGTTGTTTTTTAGTGACTTTTCATTTCAATTTGAAGAACTTTCTTTAGCATTTCTTGTGAGGTATGTCTAGTGGAGATGAATTCCCTCAGCTTTTTGAGGGGAGAGTGTCTGAGAATGTGTTTGCCTCTATTTCATTTTTGAAGGAAAGTTTGCTAGGTACGCCAGATTTTTTTGTTTTTAATATCATCCTATTTTCTCTGGCCTACAAAGTTTCTGCTGAAAATATGCTAATAGTCTTATGAAGGAAAAGTTATTATTAACACACTGAGTGCCACACTAGACAAAAATTTTTTTTCTTGAAGCCATGGTGTTTTATTATGAAAATAGAATAAAAACTTTGAAAACAAAATGATCCTTTCTAATTTAATAAAAAATTTGTTATTTTTTATTGTTTTTTGTACATGAGTTATATGTAACTGAACAAATAGTTCTCATGGCTCCCAAGGTGAAGAGATGTGAGTTACATATACTTCACAAGGCCCCGGGCTCAAAATAGCATGAGTTAAATACAACTCACATGGCAGTTAATGTGTTAAACTGTGAATATGGATTTCTGTAATAAAGTAAAAAAAAAAAACTATTCTAAACATGAATATATACATACTATGCATTTAGTTTCCAAAACTTCTCTCGAAATAATCTTTCTAACTTAGAATTGCTGTGTACGCTTTCAAAACTGATCATTGTAAATGTAAGATTAAGAGCAATGGATTATATTTTTGATATATCTGTTATAGTCTACTTTGTGCTGCTATAACAGGACACCTGATGCTGGGCAACTTATAACAAACAGAAATTTATTGGCCCACAATTCTGGACGCTGGGAAGCCCAAAATAGAGGGGCTGGCATCTGGTGAGGACTTTCTTGCTATGTTATCCTTTTTTTTTTTTTTTTTTTTTGAGACAGAGTCTCACTTTATTGCCCAGGCTAGAGTGAGTGCCATGGCGTCAGCCTAGCTCACAGCAACCTCAAACTCCTGGGCTCAAGCAATCCTGCTGCCTCAGCCTCCCAAGTAGCTGGGACTACAGGCATGTGCCACCATGCCCGGCTAATTTTTTCTATATATATTAGTTGGCCAATTAATTTCTTTCTATTTATAGTAGAGATGGGGTCTCGCTCTTGCTCAGGGTGGTCTCGAACTCCTGAGCTCAAACGATCCGCCCACCTCGGCCTCCCAGAGAGCTAGGATTACAGGCTTGAGCCACCGCGCCCGGCCTTATGTTATCCTTTGACAGAAGGGTAAAGAGAGGTTGAGAGAGCAAGAGAGTGAACTCACAGCATTAAGACCTTTTGTAATTGACATTAATCCATTCAAAGAGACTTGGAATCCTCATGACCCAAACACATCCCATTCGTCCCCACTTTCCAAAACTGTTACAATGGGAATTAAGTTTCCAACAAATGCAATTTGGGGGGCACATTCAAACCATAGCAATCTCTTAGGTAGACTTTAAACTTTTGAAAATATTCACCTTAGGTCAAACACCATCTCTTGTTTTTTCTAAAACTTCATCAATATTTTAATATCTGTTGGCCATTCTTATTCTACATGAATGGAAAATAAATGTTTTGATGAATTAGGTCCACTCTAAACAGAATCAAAGGGTGTTATGTATCTCATTCTTATTATTTGGGCACAAATTTTATCTCTTCGAGCAATCATTAAATTACTTGCTCTTCCTTCCATTCCTTTGTTCTCCCAAGATCTCGTGATGTTCCCCATGTAGAATATCTTTTACACTATTTCTCTCTTGATCCATATTTATACCTCTCTTAAACATGCATTTAAATAAAATTTCTTCATCAAGTCCACTTAAATAGCTCTACTCCACACTCATCATCCCATTATTCCATTTCTCTTAGCACTGATGCTTTGCGTTACATTAATTTGTACCTTTTTTCATGTCATCTTTGCATGTGTTGTTACATCTTTTCATCTGCGTTTTGTTCCCCTATTATATTGTAAATTCCCTGAGAATGAGGACAAGGTCTTTAACTTCATTTGCATATCTCCATGGCATCCAGTAGAGAATGCCATTAGAAGGCAGCACTCATTAAGTCAAATTTTCACTGACAAAATCACGTCTAGGTTTTAGAAAATATGTGTCATACAGCACTCAATATAGTCATTACATATATTTTCTCTTAAGAGGTCTTTGATGAGAGATATACATATAAAATATTATGTTGAGGATGCATGTTGAATGGCTTTATAAAATCTTGCAAGTAAATGTGTTGAAATAGAAGTAATTTTTAAAAAAAATTCAGGTGGTGTGTAACAAAATGTCATTGATTGATATATATAAACACCAAGTTTAGACAAATAATATTAATTCATTCTTTCCAAGAATATTCTAAATAAAGAACATAATTTTATAGTATATTCTTTTTCTTCATCCTAAAAAGTAATGTCAGCCTGACTTTATATATTTATATAAAAATATAGGTTAAGAATGATGAAATTTCTAATAGATTCGGCTTTTTGTAGTAGCCAATAAATAACTCCATTAATTTTGTTTTTCAGAAACTTGTTTCAACCTCCTTTTTGGTTTTTGTTTCATTTTTTTTGAGGCAGGGTCTCACTTGGTCACCCAGGCCAGAGAACAATGCAGTGATCATAGCTCACTGCAACCTCCA